>PVJD01012125.1:0-41677 GCA_004026545.1 Mormoops blainvillei
TTCAGTTGCCACTGCGGGAGACACAGGGCCCACTACAAGTAGGACCAGATGGGACATTACAGCCAAGGTGGCCGATCATCTACTACCAACCTTTTTCTACCACTGACCTGCTAAATTGGAAGCACCACACCCCGTTGTACACAGAGAAACCTCAGGCCCTAACTGACTTCATGGAGTCTATCATGCAGACCCACCGGCTCACCTGGTATGACTGTCGACAACTTCTCTTCACCCTCTTCAATACGGAGGAGCAGCGGAGAATCCTGCAGGAGACCCGTAAGCATCTACAAAACATGGCCCCAGTAGGCACATTAGACCCAGAGACTTGGACATGGGGGGCAGCTCCAGAAACCCAGACAGAGTGGGACCATAACACAGAAGAAGGCCGAGCAGCTCTCCAGAGGTACCGGGAAGCCCTGCTACACGGTGTGCAGGAAGGGGCTCGGAGACCTACTAACATGTCCAAAACTGCCACTGTGTCCCAGAGGCCAGACGAGTGTCCCGGGGACTTTTATGAGTGCCTTTGCGAGGCATACCGGATCTACACATCATTTGACCCTGAGAGCCCGGACAACCAGCATATGGTAAACACTGCCTTTGTCACCCAAGCAGCCCGAGACATTCGGAAGAAATTGCAGAAGTTAGAAGGATTTCTGAGATGAACATTAGCCAACTGATAGAGATAGCAAACAAGGTGTACAGTAACAGGGAGGAGACTGCCGAGAGGGAGGCTAAGAAACGGATGAGGGAGAAGGCCACCCTCTTGGCAGCTGCACTAGGACGATCAACTCCTCCCAACAGAGGGGGCCCCCCATTTCCAAAAGGAGGGAGAAGGAATCCCCGGCCTCTCGACCGACACCAGTGTGCCTATTGTAAGGGAAAGGGACACTGGAAAAGGGAGTGCCCAAACCGGAAGAAACGAAGTGGACCAAGACCTGACCACTTCGTGCCAGAGCCCCAACCACCAACGGTGATGAGCTTAGCAGGACTGGACTCCGACTAGGGAAGACCGGGCTCCCTCATGATAGGCCCCTGAGAGCCCATGGTCCACATCCAGATAGGGGGCCGCTCGATTCTGTTCATGGTAGACACCGGAACAGAATACTCAGTCATCACCACACCAGTTGCACTGCTCTTGGCGAAGATAATCTCAATAATAGGGGCGACAGGACAGCCCAGTGCACAGAAGCCCTTTTGCCAAACCCGAACTGTTCAGATAGGGGGCCACCATGTTACCCATGAATTCCTCTACCTGCCTGAATGTCCAGTACCCCTCCTTGGAAGAGACTTATTAGTGAAGTTAGGGACACAGATTACCTACCGACCCAATAGTTTGACCAACCTCCAGGCAGGAAGAAGCCTCACTCTCCTAGTTACAGTTCCACACGGCGAGGAGTACCAGTTGTACTAGGCCCCTTTTAACACAACGGACTCGGGTCCAGAAAAATTAAGACAGCAATTCCCAGAAGTATGGGTGGAGAGCAATCCCCCAGGATTGGCTGTCAACCACGCACCACTCATTATAGATTTAAAGCCAGGGGCAGCCCCGATCCAGTTACGGCAGTACCCTATCCCACGAGAGGCCCAATGTGGCATAGCGGAGATTATACATTACTACATACAGGAATGGATACTAGTGGCATGCCAATCACCATGGAACACACCACTGTTGCCAGTGCGCAAGCCAGATGGTACTGGGTACCGGCTAGTCCAGGACTTGCGAGCCGTGAATGAGGTTACCATCGGCCTCCACCCCACCGTACCCAATCCATACACTATCCTTGGGCAGCTACCCCCTCAAGAAGTGTGATTCACCTGCCTAGATCTGAAGGACGCTTTCTTTTGCCTCCGCCTGGCCAGAGTCAGCCTTTATTCGCCTTTGAGTGGGAGGAGCCCCGCACTGGGCAGAAGGCCCAGGTTACATGGACAAGGCTTCCCCAGGGATTCAAGAACTCACCCACCCTTTTTGGGGAGGCCCGCGCCAAGGACCTAGCGGCATTCCCAATGCAAGGAGGGGAGCTTGCCCTCCTCCAATACGTAGACAACCTCCTACTGGCAGCCCCGACCAAAGAGTCCTGCTGGGAAGGCACCTGCGACCTCCTAAAATCGCTCTCAGAAGCGGGATACAAGGCATCCTGGAGGAAAGCTCAAATCTGCCGGCAACAAGTCAAATACCTCGGGTTTATGATCACCCAAGGGAAACAGACACTAGGAGCCGAGAGGAAGGAGGTCATCCTCTCCTAACCTACTCCCACCACATGGAGAAAGCTGAGAGAATTCCTTGGGGCTGCCGGGTTCTGCCGCATTTGGATCCCTGGCTATTTAGTCCTGGCAAAGCCACTATAACAAGGCCTGACAGGCGCGGATTCAGAACCACTCCGCTGGGGACCGGAGCAGGAAGATGCCTTCAAGATCATCAAAACCCGGTTGGGGCAGGCCCCAGTCCTCGGACTACCAGATGTAACCGAAGAGTTCAACCTCTTCATCCATGAGAAGGATAAGGTTGACCTAAGAGTACTAACTCAAACTGTGGGACCCTGGCAGCGACCAGTGGCATATCTATCAAAGCAATTAGACTCGGTGGCGGCTGGGTGGCCCCCATGCTCACGCACCATAGCAGCCACTGTAACCCTCCTGCGGGAAGCTGACAAGCTGACCCTGGGCCAGAACATCAAAATCTATGTGTCTCGTGCCGTCACCAGCCCCCTGGACGGACATGGGCACAAATGGCTCTCCAATCCCAGGCTCATGCAATATCAAGGCCTCTTATGCGAAAATCCACGAGTGACCATAGAGACAGTGCGGAAATTAAATCCCGCCACCTTTCTCCCAGCGGACAAGAGAGAACCTGAACATGATTGCATGGAGGTCACTGAGGAGGTCTATGCAAGCCGGCCCGACCTACGGGACCAGCCACTTGCCAGCCCCGATATAACTCTCTTCACAGATGGTAGTAGCTATGTGAAAGACGGAATCCGTCATGCAGGGTATGCGATTGTAAGCCCCGACCGAATCCACGAGGCAGTGACCCTGCCATCAGGATGGTCGGCACAGGGAGCAGAACTGTGGGCACTCGAGCCCTAAAACTAGCAGAGGGAAAGATAGCGAATATATATACAGACTCTCGATATGCTTTTGCCACCTTACATGCCCATGGGACAATCTACAAAGAAAGAGGACTCCTTACCACAGGAGGTAAAGAAATAAAGAATAAAGAGGAAATCCTACAACTGTTAGAGGCAGTATGGGCACCTAAGGCAATAGCAGTAATACATTGCAAAGGGCACCAGAAGGGAAACACGGAGACCATACAAGAAAATCAAAAGGCAGACAAGGCTACCAAGTGTGCAGCTAGGGGAGAAATAGAAGAAAAAGCACCCTCCGCCCGGGTATTTCCCCTGCTGAAGCAGGACCTCCAGGGCCTCACGTATGCCCCTGAAGAAGTCATGGGGTCCAAGAAAGAGAAATGTCAAGAAACCTCAAACGGCCTCTGGCAACTCCCAGGTGGAAGTTTGTATGTTCCACGGGGGCCAGCACATGAACTAGTACAGGAATGCCAACTCACACACCTAGGGAAAATAGCCCTGGAAGCACTACTCACTAAGTACTATTATACTGTCAGACTACTGAGTATATGTGCCTCAGTCTGTGCTAGGTGACCTACATACGCTCAAAACAACCCCCAACAAGGACCGAAGGGCCCCCCAGGAGTTCAGCTGTCTGGTACGGCACCTTTTGAAGACATGCAAGTAGATTTCACTGAGGTCAAGCCAAGTCAAGGATACAAATACCTACCAGTATCCATCTGCATGTTTTCAGGCTGGGTAGAAGCATACCCGACTCACACGGAAAAGAGCCGGGAAGTCACCGGAGCTCTACTCAAGGACATTATTCCTCGGTATGGACTTCCCCTTTCAATTGGGAGTGACAATGGGCCAGCCTTTGTTGCCAAGGTGGTACAGGAACTCAGCCATCAGTTAGAGATAAAGTGGAACCTCCACACTGCTTACAGACCCCAAAGCTCAGGAAAAGTTGAGCGCATGAACCGAACTCTGAAAACTACGTTGGCCAAATTTTGTCAAGAAACCGGGCTCCCCTGGGTAGATTTGTTGCCCTTAACTTTACTCTGAGTTTGAAACACTCCTAACCAGAAAGGTTATACCCCTTTTGAGCTCCTCTTTGGGAGACCCCCGCCAGTGCTACCACTACCCAGAGGGGACCCCAGAATAGCTGGAGAGATGCAACAAGGAGCCTTTCTGCAAAAGCTAGGGGAAACACTCGCTCAGATACATAGGACAGCCCTTAGCAGAGACCCCGTTCCCCTAGGAGCCCCAGTGCACCCCTACCACCAAGGGAACCATGTATGGGTAAAAGACTGGAAAAGGGAGCCACTCGAGCCTGCCTGGATGGGGCCTTACCCTGTCATTTTAACCACTCCAACTGCCCTGAAAGTTGCAGGTCTCACTCCGTGGGTTCACCACAGCCGAGTCAAGCGAGCGGCCCTAACTGGCAAGCCTAAAGAGTGATGGAAGGCTGAACCTGACTCTAGACACCTCCTCCGGCTCAGGCTGCATCGGACTCGGACCAAGGGTGGCGAGTGATGGGAGAGTGTTCCTGGTGGATCCTCACACCCATCGCCCTAGCAGCAACCGTGTTGGGAGCGGGAGTGATAGCTGTCACCTCCACGGACTGGACACTCGGCCAACGATTGGCCCTCAGACTAGCATACCTAAGCCTTGCAGCGACCTTTGGGTGTTTGTGCTGTCCCTTGTTCTAGCCCAACATGCAGCCACAACTCCTAGGGGGAATAGCTATATTACTATGGGGCACAACCTACACTCACCCCACCTGCTCCTGTAGCCAGCCCCCACAGAGAATAAGGATGGGCGGGTTTCCCTATACTTACTGGGATGCCCCTGCTTCTCCTTTCGTATCACACACCTTGGTGACTGCAGGTTGCTATAAGCAAGCCACCCTCTGCACCTGGAATAAACACACTTACTGGACAGGTAGGCTACAATATGGCAGAGAAACGTACGGGACTATGTCAAAATGCAACCACATAGGAGGAAGTGGAACCCAGGCATGTTGGTCATATTACCCCCAATTAGGAACCTCAGATAGGGGTGGGGTGCAGGACCAAGCCTTGGAAAGACATCTAGAAGAAGTAAAGAAAAGGTTAGTGAGTCCCAAACCCCGGATGGTATATAAGGGGTTTAACTTGACTAAGTTTGCTGAGGTGATGCAGAGGTTCCGCCCAACTGAGAAGATTAAGCAGATAGTCCAGGCAGTCTATTCTGCTTACCAGAACATCACCAAGCCTACCCCCGACTGCTGGGTGTGCTTACCCCTTGCAAGGCAGGCACTCATCGGAGTACCATCCCCAGCTGATTGGGAGACAAGCAGGGATGCAGGAAATAACACTGTCCTCCTTGGTCCTGTAGCCACAGGAGTAAGGCTCTTAGAAACAAAAACCAACCTAACCTGCATATCCCCACTAGTAGGCCACCCAGCTCCCCTGGCGGTTGGATCAGTTCCTGGAGGGATATGCCATAAGAATGAAACCCTACAAAATAACGAACCTGTTTGCAATTCTTCAGGCATTTTCTTCCTCTGTGGCTCGGTGACTTACCAATGCCTACAGGCCAACTGGACTGGATTATCTATAAGAGTATATTTGACCCCAGGCGTTAACGTCTACAGAAGTGATGAGGTATTTAGTTTCCTCCTTCCCCAAGGGCAAAGGAAATGAGCAGCCCCCGCCACAGCTCTCATAGGGATTGGAATTGCCACCAGGGTTGGAACCGGTGTCAGTGGGCTTAGAACCTCGGTAGGGGTTTACTACAAATTATCCCAAAAAGTAAATGATGACATGGAGCAAGTAGCAGACACACTCTTGACCCTACAAAACCAAATCAAGCCCTAGCCGAAGTCACCTTACAGAACCAAAGAGCACTAGATCTCTTAACGGCAGAAAAAGTAGGTACCTGCCTGTTCCTTAGAGAAGAATGTTGCTATTTTGTTAAACAATCTGGCATAGTCATGAAGAAGGTGAAAGAACTCTGAGAAAGCATTCAAAAGGCCAGGGAAGGTTTAAGCAGTCCCTGGCCGTGGGAGCTGGGGACATGGGCTCAATGGCTGTATCCCCTAGTTGGACCGCTCCTAGTGATCGTGGTGGGCATAACTATGGGTCCCTGTGTGATAAGGACCCTAGTCCAATCAATAGAGGCCACGGTCACCCGCTAAACCACTGCGCGCATATTGGCCCTACAAGGATACCTAGCCACGAGCACCAGAAGTAGGGCATGTACAATGCCAGAAGAGCAGGATGATACCTATGATGATGCCACATAACATAGGCATCAAGGGGGGGGATGTAGAGGGAATCAAGGCTCAGATATCAAAGATGAAATGCCATTTGCCCTGACTAATGCTGTAAGTGCTTCTCTCCTATCTCTGTAAACCCCTTCACGCCAAATCTATACCACACCTCTCAGGACCCTACTCAGACCTGTACCACGCCTCCCAAGACCCTCCCCATTTGACCCAACATAAAAAGAGTGCGGGGCTATTGTTCTGGGCCCAGGCTCTGAGACGGTACTCCACTGGGCCCGCGTGCATAAATAAACTTTCCCTTCCTTACTCCCAGTGTCGCTTGAGTCTTTCCCGGTTTTAATTTCTGCAACAGTCTGATAGTACTTTTCCCCATTATATTACTTTGAGACTTTTGAGTCCTTATGTTGAGGTGTGTCCTTTGTAAATTGCATATAGCTGAATTATTTTGACCTACTAATCTGTCTTTATTTAAATGATATATAATTTACCTACAGCAATGTTCATAAAGTTTAAGTGTACTACTCAGTGGATTTTACAAAAGTAAACATCCATATAACCACTAACTACATCAAAACAGAGAATATTTTCAGTGCCCCAGAAGGCTCCCTCCTGTCCCCTCCCAGTCAGTACTCTCCAAAGATAATCTCTATAACAGCTTTTATGATCATAAATAGTTTTTGTCAGTTATTTAACTTCAAACTGGAAATAACGGCAATGTCAATCAGTGGGAGAATGCACAAAAAATGATCTCAGAGGAAAAAAGTTCAATATTTAACCGTCAAATATGATGCCAGCTTTTAAAAAAATATCCCTTATTAGATTAGAAAAGTTCCTTTGTATTTCTACTTCGGTATGTATGTTTTTTTAAAATCATGAACAGGTGTTAAATTTTATCATATGCCCTTTCTGCATCTATTGGCAGTTTTCTCCTTTATTCAGCTAATAATAAATTACATTGGTTGACTTTCAAATATTTAACCGAGATTCCATTACTGGGATAAACCTCACTTAGTCATGATTTATTTTATACATTCCTGGATTCATTTTGTTAATCTTGTTTAGGATTTTTGCGTCTATATTTATGACATTAATTGGCTTGCACTTTTCCTTTTGTGTTATATCCCTGCTAGATTTTGGTATCAGGGTTCTGCTGGCCTCATTAACTATAACTAAATTGACCTTCTTTTTTAGTGTTTCATTTTATATATTCTCACCCTTTTTACTTTCTACTTTTCTGTATCCTACTCTTTAATCTCAGTTCCTTTTTTTTAAAATACTTTATTTATTTATTTTCAGAGAGAGGGAAAGGGAGGGAGAGAGAGAGAGCGAAACAAACATCAATGTGTGGTTGCCTCTTGCGTGCCCTCCACTGGGGACCTGGCCTGCAACCCAGGCATGTGCCCTGAGTGGGAATTGAACCGGCGACCTTTCCTTCCACAGGCTGGCACTCAATCCACTGAGCCACTCCAGCCAGGACTAATCTGAGTTTTTGTTAATGCATGTAGTTGCATTTTGTTTTCTTTTTTCCCCCCAAAATATGTTAAAATTTAGTTTAAGAGAGAGGGGCTGGAGGGAGAAAGAAAGGGAGGGAAACATCGATGTGAGAAACATCAATCAGTTGCCTCTCCTATGTGCCCCGACCAAGGACTGAAACTGCAAGCTAGGCATGTGTCTCGACTGGAATCAAACTGGCAACGTTTCCCGTTGTGGGATGATGCCCAGCCAGCTGAGGCACAGTTGTCAGGGTGCGTTTTGTTTTCTATAAAAGAAAAAGTTTGACAATCATATTTAATTGACACTTTTAGTCCATTTACATTTAAAGTAGTTATCAAATATAGTTGGGCTTATTCTTTATTTGGCCTTTGTATTCTTTGTTTACTTCCTTTCTTGCCTTCTTTTCATTATTCAAGTATTTTTGTTACACCATTTAATTACCTACTACTTTCCAGTGATACATTCTTTTATACTTCTTTTTGTAAAAAAGTAAATATTTTCAAATAAAAGTTGAAATTTTTTGCCAGCAGATTCACAGTACAAGAAATATGAAAGGGATACTTCAAGCTGAAGGAAAATGCATGATAGCATAACAGATTACCCTTGAGACTATAATATGTACCCTTGATTTATTCTAATGAACCTTAGATTAGTATTTTTACCACTTCCTGAACATGTAGGCACCATGTAACAGTGTCATTTTATTTACTGACCTCTTGTCTTAACTGGTGTATGATTGTTGTTAAATACTTTCTGTCTATGTATGTTTAAAACTCTATGGGAGTTAATTTTTATGTTATATATATATATTACCATGATAAAAAACACTACAGGATATTATCATTGTTTTAAACAGTTAGTATTCTTTGTTCTCTTCTGCAGTTTTATGCTTCCATCTGTGATCATTTTCCTTATGTTATTTAATATCTACAGATTTGTGAATTTTCCTGTTTTCTTTCCCTTGTTTATTTCTACATTTATCATATTATGGTCGATGTCACAAAATAAGTTTTTAAGTATTTTGTATCCTTTAACATTATAGTTATTTTTATAGCCTTACCTTTTAAATTTTATACATGAATTAAAGGCGATTTATGTACTACCACTACAGTATTATAGGAATCTCTATTTGTCTATGCATTGGATATTTACTTTTATCAAAGGGCTTTATATTGTTGTATACTTCCATGTTAGGTTTTGGTATCAGGGTTTTGGTAACATGCCTATTTAATAAAGTTTTAAAAGTTACTTTTAGAGTTTAAAAGTAACTTTTATTTGGGAGGATTTGCCATCCTCCCAAATAATACAGGGACTGCAGAACACTTTAACTTTGATCACCCTGTTCTGAGTTATATGGTCACTGCCCTATATGTCCACTGTGAGTGGCTCTGACATGGGGAAGGTAAACTAACTCTCCAGGGGGTGTATAAACCCTGATTTGTAGTATTTGCTGATTTACATGTTGTAAATACTCTCACCATGGACACTATCAAGTAATGTCATAGATTGTGAAGCTGGGAAGAGATGTGCACAATCACCTTTACTGAGGTAATATGAGTTGGCTCCAACATACCACTTGTTTCCTAGGATTTCACCCTGCACATGTTTAGGTTAGGAATCTCCCAATGTTTTGAGGGAAATTCATATGTAGATTTTAGAATTTGTCTGCAACTCTCTTCTTTCTCTGATTTTGCCCCTGAACTTTTAGCCACTTTGGTGGCCCTGCCCTGTACTTCTGTCTCTTCATCCCAGAACTTCTCACACTTTATCCTTGGGGTTTATACCCCCATTCCATAAATTGGAAAAGTATCCTCTGAGAAATACCTGCATGGATGTGAACTTCACCTCATGTGCATGCCATTCTTCAAGGAAAGTAGCAGATAAAGTCCTGCCTGTGTTGGTTGCTTATTAATATCTCCAAGCACTTAATATATCTATATCTGTATCTATATCTATATCTATATCTACACTTAATATATCTATATCTGTATATATATCTATATCTATCTCTATCATTTATATCTCTATCATCTATATCTATATCTATTTATCTCTCCCTTTCTCTCTCTATATATAATTTTTATAATTGTTTCCAATGGAGGAGTTAGTCTGCTAAAAGCTACTCTCTTACAGCTGGAATTGGAAGGTTTTTTTTTTCTGTCTAGCTGTTGACTTTAACTAAAGATGTTAGTCTATTATATTTATTGTGGTTGATGATACATTTGGGTGTTTCTACATTCTAACATCTTATTTTGAGTTTTCTCATTGTACTTCTCTTGTTTCTCTCTGTCTATGTCATTCCTTGCTTCCATTTGGATTAATATTGTAAAATATGTGCCTGTTTTATCTCAATTACTTTTTCCTTTCCTGTTTGAAAGTTATATGCTATGTATCTATTCCTTTAGTGGTTAACCCAGAAGTGTTAACATGCATATTTAATAAAGTTTTAAAAGTAAATCAGTGTATTTGCCATCCTCCCAAATAATACAGGGACTACAGAACACTTTAACTTTGATCACCCTGTTCTGAGTTATATGGTCACTGTCCTACATGTCCACTGTGAGTGGCTCTGACGGTGGGGAAGGTAATTCCTCCCAGTGCCTCTGAACCTCTGGTGGAATACCTCGTGTCGACTTGGTGTGGAAGGAGAAATGACCTGAGATATGTATATGCTGGATAGGGATTGGAAAAAAAAACATAACTGGACAATTTATGACACAAGATCTAGGGAAAAGATATGTAGATGGACCTCTTGGATTGGGCACAGAGTATGAAGATAATTATGCCTTACATAAATGCTCTCAGTGATCATGTGAGAAAGGTGACCCAGCCTGTGGATATCTCTCCTTAGACACCTCAGTGCTTACACAATTGACCTATGTGCAATAGAAAGAACATGTGAACAGGGCTAGAGATTCAGCACGCACTCGGCCGCCTAGGGCTCATTAAGGTTGATTCTGGTTACTGCTCCTGCTGGGTATTCACCCTGCCAAGAGCATAAACCAGTATTAAGCTCCTGAAAAGGTAACCTGCTGGTTACCTGGTGGCATGTAGATTACATCAGACATTTCCCATTATGAGACAGGCAATACTTTGTCCTCACAGGAATAGACACATATCCCGGTATAGACTTGCCTTTCCTTTTCACAGGGCTTCTGCCTGGTCACTAGATTATAGATTTAGAGAATGATTTATTTTTGCCACAAATAGCACACTGTAGTGATTAATTTTATGTGTCAACTTGGCTATGCTCAGATATTTGGTCAAACATTATTGTATATATTTCTGTGAAAGTGTATTTTGAATGAGATTAACATTTAAATTGGTGGACTTTGAGTAAAGCAGATTGCCTTCCATAACATGCCTGGGCCTCATCCTCTCAGCGAAAGGGCTGAGTAGAAAAAGACTGACCTGCTCCAAGCATAAAAGAGCAGACTGCCTTTGGACTAGGACTACAGCTTAGCTGAAATCTCCAGCCTGCCACCCTACCCAAAAGATTTGGGGCTTGCACAAATTCCTTAAAATAACTCTCCCCTGCCCCACACACCTTGTCTCTGGGTACACACACACACACACACACACACACACACACACAGCCTATTGGTTCTGTTTTCCCAGAAAACCCTGACTAATACATCCACATCATATTGCCCCTGACCAGAAATCCATTTTATGGCAAAGTAACTAAGTAACACAGAGAGCTCACACCTGTGGAATTCACTGGTCTTATCATGTGCTCCATTAGCCAGAAATAGCTGTCTTGATAGAATGTGTAGTGGTCAGCCGAAGTCTCAGTTATGACGGTATTTGGGAGACAACACCTTGTTAGGTTTGAGTACTGTTCTATGGGACAGTTTATACTTAAAACTAGCAGTCCATTTCCAGAATGTATAGGTATAAGAACCAAGGAGTGGTCTTTTTACTATAATGTCTAATAACTAATGTTCTCTTCCTATGTCTCCAAGCTTGGATTTGGTGTGTTTAGATATGCTAGAGACTTGAGGGAGGAACGCTTGCTCCAGGGTAAGTGTTCATGTTTCCAGTGAATTGGAAGCTGGGAAATCACCTGGTCATTTTGGACACACCTGCATTGGCTAGAGTTGCTGATTTAACTTACTGGTGTGGGTGGGGAAGAGAGAACTGGGTTGCTGATATGCAGTGGGAGAAAGGGAGGACTATGTTTGTAACCCAGGTGATTCATTGAGTTGTTACTATTCTCCTTTGTCCAATTTATACTGGTGAAATGGAAATGGAGCCAACCCAATAATATAGATAAGACCGCAAATAACTCATATCCTTTAGTTATAAAGAGTTCGTTTTTCCCCACAAGTTTAAGAACCTTATCTAGCCTGGGTGCCAGCAGACGGTAAGGGGAATATGGAATGGGTGGTAGAAGAAGACACTTTTAGTACCTAAACAAACTACAAACACAGAGATTGTAACAGCTGTATTTTATGTTACCATTTTTAATCCTGTTTTTTATCCCTAGTACCTTATGTGAAAAGCACTACTGGTGACTATTGTTTTAAGTTCAAGTGGAAATGTGCCTGAATTTAGATCACCCTGTGATCACACAGTAGCTTATGGGACTTAGTGTGATCTTGTGCTCGTGAAACAAAATCTTCACCTAGATGAAGGACAAGAGCGGACACTGAGGCGTATAAGGGATGGGCTGTGTGAGATACCTTTTACTTGCAACTACAGATCCACTCCTTTATTTTTTCCCACCCTGCTCGAATCCAGGGAGGCTATCCTTTATAGATTCCATCAACTAGTTCCCTTGTCCTTTCATTAGTTTCTAGTTAGGTTTGTCCATTGGAAACTCATGGCAGGGAATCATAAAGAGATAGGAGAGTGAGGTTAAGCTATTTATTACCCGCAGCTCCTTCTTTGTAGGGCCATTTAGAGCTGGTTGTGTCCATCCACAAAAGGTCACAATTATTTTCAGAGTTGTCCTTCTACATGAATCATTTTGGGTTCTCTAATCACTTCTCTCATATTTTCCAGCATCGGGATTTTAACAACTCCAGCATATGGTGCTACCTACCCCTTGTGGTTTTACTACACCCTGCTTACACCTTTTAAAACAATTTCTTTATTAAATCTCCCTTGAATTTTCCTGTTATAAGTGTGCATCTATTTCCTGTTAGGATGCTAATATGTCCCTTCCCCTTGTTTCTTCCCTCTCTGTCTTGTCTCTTTCTTCCTCCAGTTCCCTAAATTTTAGGTGTTTCCTAACATTTCAACTATTACTCTAAGCAGGTGACACCCAGATCTATAGTTCACTGTTATTCAGGCCCAAATCTCAAAATCATATTTGACTCACAACCTTTCCATTTCTATCTCCACTGCCATCAAATCAGTTGCTATTAATCTCCATTCTACCCCTTGAATGTTTCTTTCATCTTTCATGAAAGAAACATTCAAGCTTCATGGCATGGTGATGAAAGGCATGAGCACTGGCCTCAGTTAGGAGGCCATTTGAATTCTATGTCTGCCACTTGCTTGATAAGTTCATTCTCTTAGTCAGTAAATAGTTAGTGAACATCAACTTTCTGCCAGGTACTCCAGGCCCTGAGGATTCAGCAAGGACCAAGACAAAGTGCCTGCCTTCATGAAAATTATAGTTCAGTGGGGGTGATGGATTATTATAAACACATGAACAAAACAATAAATAAGATAATTTCAGATTGTGCCCTGTTGAAAACAAAACAAGGTAATGAGAAATAAGTGCTGTGGGTGGAGGAAATTTTAGAAATGGTCACAAGGGGAATGTGGCTAAGAAGAGTGGGTCCTGGACCAAATCCTGGGGCAAGCCAAGATAGAGTTTGGGAAAAATACAGTAAGTTCTCATTTAACATAGATTCTTGGAAACTGCGACTTTAAGTGAAATGGCATATAATGAAACCAATTTTACCCTAAGATGATTGACATAACAAGAGTTAAGCTCCCAGACATATTTCTGGTCACAAAGATATCACCAAAATTCTAAATCACGACCCCAAACACTTCTAATGTTAAACATTAAAATAAATGCGAGCTACATGTATATTTGATGTATATTTGAGAAAGATGAATAAAAATAAGTAAGATTATTTTCCAGTCTGCTGATTCCAGTTCATGGTTATGGGTTGCCAGAGCCTATCTGGGCAACTCAAGACACAAGGTGGTACCCAACTCCAGACAGGATACCCTTTCATTGCAGGGCTACTCACACATACTCACACTCGCTTAGACTGGGATACTATAGTCTGGTCAGAACACCTATTATGCACATCTTTGGGATGTGCGAGGAAACCAGAGTACCTGGAGACAACCCACACAGACATGGGGCAATATGTATACTGTACACAAACAGTGGCCCCAGCCAGGAGTCAATGTTTTTTCCATATCCACATTATAAAGAAATGACATTGAACAAAATGACATTATTCAAGGACTTTTGTAATAGCAAATGTGTTTATGTCTCTTACTAAGTGCCAGGTACTGTCCTAAGTGCTTTGCATACAGTAATTCATTCAATCCTTGCTAAAGCACCTGGGAGGTATCATTTTGACCTGTAACATAATTTTAATTTTAAGTATATTTTATTGATTATGCAATTACAGTTGTCTCATTTTTCTCCCCTTTATTCCCCCAACCCTGCACTGCCCCTCCCACCAGCACCCCCCACCTCAGTTCATGTCCATGGGTTGTACATATAAGTTCTTTGGCTTCTCCATTTCCTATACTATTCTTAACCTTCCCCTGTCTATTTTGTGCTTACCATTTATGCTTCTTATTTTCTGTGCCTTTTACCCTATTCTCCACCCTCCTCCTCCCCGCTGATAACCCTCCATGTGATCTCCATTTCTGTGATTCTGTTCCTGTTCTACTTGTTAGCTCAGTTTGTTTTTGTTTTTAGGTTCAGTTGTTGATAGTTGTGAGTTCGTTGTCATTTTACTGTTCATAGTTTTCATCATCTTCTTTTTCTTAGATAAAAAATCCCTTTAACATTTCATATACTAAGGGCTTGGTGATGATGAACTCCTTTACCTTGACCTGATCTGGGAAGCACTTTATCTGCCCTTCCATTCTAAATGATCACTTTGCTGGATAGACCAATCTTAGATGTAGGCTCTTCCCTTTCATAACTTTGAATAATTCTCTCCAGCCCCTTTCGCCTGTAAGGTTTCTTTTGAGTAATCAGCTGAGAGTCTTATGGGAACTCCTTTGTAGGTAACTGTCTCCTTTTCTCTTGCTGCTTTTAAGATTCTCTCCTTATCTTTAATCTTGGGTAATTTAATTATGATGTGTCTGGGTGTGTTCCTCCTTGGGTCCAACTTCTTTGGGACTTTCAGAGCTTCCTGGACTTCCTGGAAGTCTATTTCCTTTGCAAGATTGTTGGAGTTCTCCTTCATTATGTTTCCAAATAAGTTTTCAATTTCTTGTATTTCCTCTTCCCCTTTTGGTACCTTTGTGATTCAGATGTTGGAACATTTAGAGTTGTCCCAGAGGTTCCTAAGCCTCTCCTCATTTTTTTTTTGTTTTTTAAAAATTCTTGTGTCCTCATTCTGTTCTGGTTGAATGTTTATTTCTTCCTTTTGCTCCAAATAATTGATTTGAGTCCCAGTTTCCTTCCTTTCATTGTTGGTTTCCTGTATATTTTTCTTTATGTCACTTTGCATAGCCTTCACTTTTTCCTCTATTTTGCAACCATAGTCTAACATTTCTGTGAGCATCCAGATTACCACTGTTTTGAACTCTGCATCTGATAGGTTGGCTATCTCTTCATCACTTAGTTGTATTTTTTTTTGGAATTTTGATCTGTTCTTTCATTTGGGCCATATTTCGTTGTCTTGGCTTTCCTGTTACATTGTTGTAAGGGGTGGGACCTTAGGTATTCACCAGGGCAGGGCAACCCACGTGCTGCAATGTGGTGCTATATGTGAGGGAGGGGTCAGCAAGGGAATAATGTCACTTGCTTGGCCCTTACCCTGTTTTCAGTAGCTTTCCCCCCTTCCCACAAGCAAATTGGGCCCTTCTGGTGCTGATTCCCAGGTGGGTGGGTTCATGTACATTCTGGGACCCTGTGGGTCTTTCCAATGAAGTGTCCTGTGAGACCGGGAGTTTCTCCTGGTGTCACAATCCCCACAGGTTTTTACAGCCAGAGGTTTTGAGGCTTTGTTTCCCCGCACTGGAACCCTGGGATACATGGTCTGTCTTGCTCCCCAGTTGTTCCTTCTGGTGTATCCATATGCATATGTGGGACTGCCCGGTCCTCCAGCTGCCACCTTGCCACGCATCCTCTCTGCCCCGGCTGCATGTCTCCACCCCTCCTACTGATCTGGATGAATGCTTCATCTTTAACTCCTTGGTTGTCGGACTTCCATACAGTTCAATTTTCTGGCAGTTCTGATTGGTTTTTTGTCTTTAAATTTGTTGTTGTCCTTCTTTTCGCTGTGTGAGGAGGCAAAGTGTATCTACCTACTCCTGCATCTTGGGTAGAAGTTCTGATCTTTAACATCATTTTACTAATGAGGAAACTGAAGCACAGAGAGATAAAGTAACTTGCCCAGGATCACATAGAAATCAAATGGTAAAACTGGGGTTTGGACTTAGAGTTGTTTTGGAATCCTTGTCCTTAACTTCCTTGAAGAACACTGCCCACTAAGGGGAAAAAGAAGAGAAAAAGTCAGCAGAAGTGACTGAGAAGTGATATGACTTCCACGACCTTCAGTTTTCTCATCTGCAAAATGGAAATAAAAATAGTGTGTGCTTTACATGGCTGTTGTGAAGACTAAAATCTTATAATGCTTGCCAAGTACACATCACAGTGCCTGCCGAATAGTACCCACTTGATAGATGGCAGCTACTATTATTACTTCTTAGACTATTGTAATACTTTCCTAGATGGTCTACCTGACTCCTCAATCCCTGGCTGCACTATTCCCTCCCCTGAATGTAAACCAGACAACCTGCTCACATATTCTAATTTACCTCTATGTAGTGGTGTCATTGTGATCTTACATACTGTTCACCTGCTCAAAATCCTTCAATGGCCCCCAGTTGCCTGCAGCAGGAGTAGGTTAATGGATTATGTAAAAGGCCATATAGTAAATATTCTTTGACTTTGGGGGCCATATGTTCTCTATTGCCATTACTCATCCCTGTCATTGTAAAGCAAAATCATTAATAGGAAATACATAAAAATGTTCATGGATGTGTTCTGATAAAGTTTTAGTTACAAAATAAACCATAGGGAAGTTGGGATTTGGCCCACAGGCCATCGTTTGCCAACCCTTGATCTACAGAATTTAGTTTGGCATTCAGGACCCTACCTGCTTCTTAAAGCCTTACCTTCAACTGCTCTCAATTGTTGGTTTGCAAACTTGCCTCTGTACACAGAGGGCAAGCAGAGACTGAAGAAAGAGGCAGGCCTCTCCAGATTGGTAGGTGGTAAGTTTAACAGGAAAGGAGCTTACTTTAAGTCTTGTCTTGTACAGTTTCAATAAGAGTAGATCTCTGCACCTGCCACCAGAATGTTAAAAGTGTCAATTGAGGCCTTAACTGGGATCAGTCATGTACACCATCCAAATTGTATCAACAACACATAACTATTTTAAGGCTGTGTCCTTGGGGCAGCTTCTAGCATGGGGAAAGCAAATTAAATGCACATTTCAATGATAGGGGAAGGGGTGAGGTCCAGCTTGCCCGGGTCCAGTTTGTGGGTCAACCAGTGGTCAGATCCTCTTGATGACCTCCTCCAATGCCAATCATTCATTCAACACTCCAGCCGAACCAGATGATTTTCTGTTCTCTTTGTTTACACTAGTTCTGTCTGATTTCCCTCCTCTTCAAGCTCTGTCTGTTAAAATCCTATGTATCTGTATTGATTAAGGTCCTTTGTTTGTAAGCAACAGGGCTGACTTTGGCTGTGGTATAGACTGGAAGTGTTCAATATCAGTATTCTCTTCTTTCTGGATGTCCACCTAGATTACATTTCCCAGCCTACTTTGCAGCTAAGTGTGGCCATGTAAATGAGTTCTGGCCAGTGGAATATGAGCAGAAGCGGTATGTGTCATTTTCCACAAAAGCCTCCCGCATTTGATATTTCCAGCTGATTCAGAGGATGCCTGTCTTAGACAGCTCAAGCTGCAGTAACGAAATAGCATAAACTGAGAAAATTTACTTCTCACAGTTCTGGAGCTGGGATGTCCAAGATCAAAGTATCAACCTGGTGAAGACCCTCCTGTCCGAAGATGGACTCCTTCTTGCTGTATCCTCACATGTCTCTTCCATGTCCTTTCTTATAAGGGCACTAATCCAATTCATGTGTGCTCCACCTTCATGACTTAATTACTTCCCAAAGGGCCCTACTCCCAATACCATTACATTGGGGATTAGGGCTTCAACATATTAATTTGGGGGAGACACAAACAATCAGTCCATTGCAACTTCTAAGACCTAGAAGAGAACATAACCAAAGAATAGAAGGAGCCTGGGTCCCTGAGGAACTATGGAGCATGTTCCTCTTGCTGACTCACTTTGTATTAGACATGGGTGAACAATTGACAGTTTTTAAAAAGCCACTAAGATTAAAAAATTTGTTTATAACATACTCAAACTAATACATTGGCTAACTAAAGAATTTATTTGGAAGGCAATGGTTTAGCTCACAGAAGGAAAAACTAAACAACCAGGATTTGGGAACAAGATATCTTCTGGGATCTGAATAGAGCGACCAGTTTTCCAGGGCACCACTGGCAGTATGAATCAGCCCCAACTCTTTTCCATCTTTCCATTGCTCAGTTCAAGGCTCAATTGCCTGGGAGAATCCCGTTGACTTGGCTTGGACTTCATGCTCACCTCTTGACCAGAGGAGCACAGTGCATATTGATTGGTAGTCCCCAAATGCTACATACAATGTGGGATGAGAGCCTTACAAAAGAAACAACATAGTCGGCACTTGGCATGTCCTGAAAAGTAACAGTAAAACTCAGGCTTTACGTGGTCCATCTATTGAATTCTTAATTTCAGTTATAGTCAAACCTCAGTTTTCGAACATCTCCCATCTTGAACAATTCAGTTCTTGAACAGCCTTCTGGAATGAATTAAGTTTGAGAACCAAGGTTCCACTATATCACATATATATATATATATATATATATATATATATTTTAATTTTAGAATTTCCTTTTGATTCTTTTTAAAATCAGATTATAGCTTTCTGGGGAAATTCACCATGTAGTTCTTTATTTTCTTCAATATTTATAGTCCATGTCATATAACTGCCATAACCGGATCACTATGAGTCTCTTTCTATTGTTTGGGTTTTGTTTCTTCTTGAGCTTGTTTCTTTGAAAATCTACTAATTTTTTAGTGATTGCCAGACTTTGTGCCTGAAAAGGTATATAGGTTCTAGATAATCTTATGTACCTCCGGAGGGGATTTGTCCCATTTTTTTGCAAGGCAGCAGGATGGCAAATAACCTTAATCCTATCAGCCACTGAAGTGATGAGTCTGGTTTATAGTGTTTGCTAGACTCAGCCTCTCTCTAGTTTGTCCCATTCCTGGGATTTAGATCTCCAAGTGGTCCTAAATGAGGACCAGGGGTCAGTATTTCCTAGGGACCTTCCTCCTTGAGAAGTTCTGAACTCCAATCTCTGTCTCCTCAGCTCTGTGAAATTCCCAAAACTCCATGCTAATTTTTAGCCACTCTGCTTAACTGCAATTTTTTTGCCCTGTGCAACTTAATTGGAAATTACCTGTGATGACAGGCTCATTTTCTATGCTTCTCTTTTCTCAAGGCTGTGTGGCCTCTCAAACCCTAACTGGTCTTGGCAGATTTTAAATTCAAATTTTTATTTCCCCTCCTAGGCCTGTGATGTTACCTAATACCTAATTCTCCTCTTAAGAGCTACCCTGTATCCAATGTCTGGGCCAAGAATTAACTAATATCCTGAGGGGATAATATCAACATGTAGGGACTTGAATTTATTTTGATGAACTTCCCAACTTTTTGCGATCTCATGTCTGAAGTCCTGGCTCTCTGGTGCTTTCAAAAATGATTTTTTATAAATTTTTACCTGATTTTTCTAGCTCTTAGCAACAGCATTGGTCTGTTATAAGTTACTCCATCTTGAAGCAGAAGTCCCTTGTATGGTACAATATTTTAATAAGTATTTGGCCTCCAAAATTTTTCTTGTATATTTACCTCATTTATGTGGCGTATAACAAGATTGAAAACCAGATGTTTGTAACACCTTAGATATAAATATAGAATGTTTAATGGTGATGATCATGGTGTATTTATCAGTCAGAATTCAGTGAAGGAAACAGAAGCCACTTTAAGAAGTTTAAGTAGGAAGACATGTCCCTACCTCTTTATTACAAAAATGGAATTATACAACCTGTTTTATTAACTATGTCACATATCATGATATACTTTTAGGCTAAGACACACACAGCACTTTTTTTTCAGTTTGATCTAAATATTCCATAGCGTGAATGTACGGATGAATTCAATCATTCTCCTACTGACGGATGCTCAGGCTGTCTCCAAGTTTTTTTTTTTGCCACCAGAAATAACATGGCAATAAATGTCTTCATGGCAATGAGTTCTGGTGCTTTTGTTTCTGTGCAGTAGTCTTTCAAGTGCGATTGCTGGGTCAAAGAGTATACATGAGGTCTGTCCAGAAAGTATCCAGCCACAGGTTATGAAAAAGAGGCATTTATTGAAGAAGATACAAGATACAATTGTACATAGGAAAATGATACCTCAGTCCCCTTCAAAGTTATGACCTTCTTGAGGAAATCTGGTTCACTGTTAGCACTTTGAATCAAGTCATTAGCAACTGCAGCATGATGTTCCTTCTGCTCTGGTAACAGAAGCCATGGAATGAATTTTGCCACTACATGTTTCATGCCAAGATCCTTTGTCAAAAGCTCGGACACAGTAGTTTTTGGAATCCCCAGGTCAGCTTCTAGTTCTTGCACTGGCAGTCACCGATCTTTGTTGATTGCAGCCAGTACACATTCAACATTCTCAGGTGTTCTGCTTGTTACAGGCCTTCCAGAACGTGGATCACTTTCAACAGATTCTCGACAATCTTAGAAGCATTTGTGCCACACTTTTCTTTGTGCTGAACTCACTGCATCATTCCCGAAAGTCTTCTGAATCATCCGAATAGTTTCCATGGAGGAATCTTCAAGCTTGACGCAAAATTTAATGAGGATTTGTTGTTCTACTCACTCAGTCATTTTGAATGTGATGGCCACGCAGTACATGTGTTCACTCAAAGTGAGCTACTACTTCTGATATGACCCCTAGAGCTCTGCCAGAATCAAGAATCTTCCATTGTCACTTCTGCAGCTGCTGCAGCTGTCTCTGAATACCCAGGGAGCTGGATGAAGAACATCCATAGCTGTACTCCAATGATTAAAAACTAGGTTGAAAAACTTCTGTTGCTGCCTTTTCTGGAGGGTATCCCCTCAGTTCCTCTTGATACCCATGATGCTGGAGAAGAAACACTGCAGAAAAATCTTATATATAGACAGGACTGCTCTTTCTAGCTCATCAGTCCATTTCCACCTTTCAGCCTTCACGTAAGTGCAACTCCTCGGTGACATCAAATTTGCATGCAAAACCCTAGCTGCATTGGACTCTGGAGTGTAATGGCAGTTGAGTAAACCAATCCATAGTATTAGCACAATCTATAGTTTTTATGTAGTATTACTAATTACCCACTTCTGCATGACTGGGAAAGATACTAATTTTGGGGTGTTCTCTGCCTACCACTGAACCTTAGAATTGGGGGAAGAGACAATTCACAAAACAGGAAATGCAAATGGCTTACAAAATTATGGGAAAAGAGTTTTTAAGCAACTCATTAGTAATCCAAAAATGCATATTAAAACCAGATATCATTTTTTTTTGCCTGTGAAATTAATGAATATAAATTTGAGGCAACAGAGCAATAAAATGGATAGTTTCATTTATTCACTGTTGTGGAGAGCATATGTTGGTCCAAATATTTTGGAAATTAAATAAACTATATATGTCAAGAATCATTACTAATTTCCATATACTTTGACCCAGTAATTCCACTTCTGGGAAGCTATTCTAAGGTAATAATCCAAATATACTGAAAAGAGGTTTATATTAAAAATTATTCATCATAACATCATTTATAATAGGGAAAAATTGGAAACAGCCTACAGATATAATATTGGAGCAATGGTTTAGTAAATTTTGGCTCATATGCAAAATTAAATATTCCACAGCCATAAAATAATGCATATGTAAAATGATAATAATGTTAGCCAGAAATTTTAATTTTAATCCATTAAACATTAGGCACAAAGACTAAGGTCTCTGAACTTTTCAAGGACCTACAATGGTATTTGAAGCTTGGTAAAAATTATTTGGTAAAAAATATGAATGTAACTGCTGCTAAATAAATGTTTAAGTGTCAAAAATTGTAACATGTAAGTTTTATAAATTATTTATTTTTGTATTCAGAAAATTTTAATATATTGGAAAAGTAGTTGGTTTGCAAGAATTCCTGAGTATATATATAATCTCTGCTAAGAAGTCATAACTAATACATTCCAAAAGCTAAATTTAAAAAAATTACTTCAAAATTTTCGGAAAAAAATATTTTTAATGTAGGATATCGGTACATGTTAAAGTATGTATGCGCAGTGGGGCCTCCAAAAGCAAGACTGACTAGGGTTTAGCATGGTTTTAAAATATTCTCGTTAAGAAATATCATGTTTTGACCACGTTATGTGTCAGGCACATGATATGCATCATCTTTTTTAATCCTCACAACAGTTCTGGGTTGTAGTTTTGTTTATCATCAACTAGCACAAGGTTGCATAGCTAGGAAAGGTGGTGCCGCAATTTGAAGGCAAGCGGCCTTGACTCCAAATTCTGGGCTATTAGTGAGAAGTTACATTGTTATGGTATCATTTTTTAAAGCTTACTAAATTTTATAAACGGTTTGATTATAATTTTAGGAAAAATACTGTATTCACTGAAAACAAAACATGCTTATGATTTTTAGTGTTCTCCATTTTCTAAAATATTTTACAATGGTTGTGCAACATGTGTATTAATTTTTTAAATTTTATTTAACTTATTGGAGTGACATTGGTTAATAAAATTATATAGGTTTCAGGGGTACAAGTCTATAATACATCATCTGTATATTGTATTATGTGTTCACCACCCCAAGTTACATCTCCTTCCATTACTGTTTATTCCCCCTTTATCCTCCTCTACTTCCTTCCAACACCTCTTCCCTTTTTAAAGAAGCATTTGAGAACACTTGTGTAATAATGTCATCCTGTGGTTCTACAAGGTCATTACAGTCTCAGCTTTAATTTCAGTTTGGGAGCTGATTACTAGAGGGCAGCACTGAGATTTATTCTGGTCAAGTTTTCTGGACTGAATGTGGCAGAAAGCTAGGTCAGGATTCCACCTCTCCCTCAAAACTAAAGAAAAATAAACCCATTTATAATGCCATAAATAAGAGGATAAGATAAACAGAGAGATAAGCAAAATACCTTCCCATAGCTTCTTTGCATCCTGAAGCGATATAGCAGAATTATTGTGTTGAGCCCTGCTGTCATGCTGTCTCAATTTGAGCTCTGACTCCACCATTTACTAGCGATGTGGCCTTTGCAAAGTCATATAATCTCCCTAGACTTTATCTTTTTCTCCATCTTTATAATGAGGATAAGAACTGTCCCCATTTCTTAATGGTTGTTGTGAAAAATAAATGAAATAATATACTTATAGTGCCAGTTGAGAGGGGTGCTCAATAATTAGTAATTATTATATTGCCTGTTGCTCCCAGTGATCCTTCTTTTAAGAATAAATATGTATCTTATTGAGCACTGTAAGCAGGAGAGAACTTTGTTATTACTGCTGATTTCACAAAAGAATTTTTGATGGGGTAGAGTTTATATGAAACACTTAAACAGGGATTGAAAGTTACAATTCAGAACCTGCACTAGAATCAGACATATCTAGCTTTGAATCTAGCCTGAGCCTGGGCGAGTTACCTGTTCTACCTAAGCCTCATTTGTTGAAAGTGGGGAAAATAATATTACATGAGTCACAAAGTTTTGTGAAAATTGAAATGAGAGAGTGTATTTTCTGCTTGTAACACAGTTACTGGCATGTAGAGCTCACACCAACTGTTAAATTTTATTTTCCTCCTTATTCTCAGTGGGGTTATATGTGACACAGTAGCCCTTGTGGTAGAATGTGGATGTTTGTCTAACATTCTTTCTCGCAGTTTTCTTTTCCCACTCTCAGTCATCTCCCCCAACCTCCTTGGACTACTTGTCCAAGCCTTGCTCTAGATGAATAACTAGGAACACACCATTCTGGACTTGGTTTTATAGCCCATGCCCAAGTCCTGCAGAACTGTGCAGCCTGTGTCTCAGTCTCGAAAAGAATACATAAATCCCAGGCTAATGTCATGGAAAGTCTTTACCACTTTTCCATGATGTATATAATTGAGAGTTCCCTGTAGTGTTTAGCATAAAAGGAATGTTAAGGGACTGTGTTTTTGTCTTTGCAATTAGAGTTAAGAGGGAAACTAGAGAGATGTGTCTGGCTTCAGAGTCAGTCTTGTGGGGATAGAGGAGGACATTTTGGATCTTTTCATTCCATGGATCCTCAGGAATTAAAGATCATCGAGTGATGACTGAATTCTATAAGCTGTTAGACTTTTATATTGGGAAAGTAGAACAAGATGTGACATAAGTTTTAAGAAATCCAGTAGAATCTCATGAACATTCTGGTGCTATAAGTCGACAAACCCCTGGGGAACAATATTTAACCAGACTGTGTAGGTGGTGTTTAAAGCACATGATTCTAAAGGGTCTGTAGAAATGATCCCTAAGATTGTATTCATAAGTGGATTGAGAGTTTTTGTATTTTTTAGACTCAAAAGAAACCCAAATGGTTTTTTTTTCTGATTTTATCCAGGTTCTATGAGGCATGAACAATAGCAATAAAAATCAAAACAAAACAAAAAAACAGACAAGAAAAAAATAGCTCTTTTTGGTAAAAGGCATACTGGGAACACAAGAGACAAAGCTGCCTGCCCAGAGCATACTGGGAGGACGGGTATCAGTGCCACTCTCTAGGACATGCTGGAAGATGGACTGCACATGCTCCAAGGACTGTACTTCCTCCCAATTCCCACCTCTATTCCCACACCCACCCCTAACTCAAAGACTAGAAGAAAATTTGTCCAAAGATGATTGTGGAATAATGGATGCCATGGTTCTCTGCAGGTCCCTAGACTGTGGATGGGGGTTGAGTCAGCTAAGTGGGAGAACAGTCAAGATGAGGAGATGGAGAAACTGAGAGGCAGGAGAGAAACAGGGGACTGGAAAAGATGGCAGAGACTAGAGGGCCTGGTGTGGTGGAGGACAAGGGGACAGTGGAGCAGAGGGTTGTGGGGCTGTTAGCCCAAAGCATTGATGTACAGCTGCCTTTTGAGAATGTAGCTAATGACCGGCTAGGACAGGTAATCCATGACAGGGCTGTACCCACGCTGCAGGGCCAGTCTGCTCTTGGTTGAGTTGACAACAGACATAGGATGGTTAATGTCATCCTTCACCACCATGATGTTGTTTTGGAGACAGAGCAGAGTAGGCTGCCAGTCCCCCGAGACCTCTCAAAGAAGGGCCATATCACAGAGCTACACCAGCAGGGAATGGAGAACTCGCTTTATTTTTGAAGAGTATTGAAGAGTGAGTCATGATTCAGTCTGTGTTGACTGTGCCCTGAGGGTACCACCACAATTCCAAAGTCTCCAACAATCACCTCTGTCTGCACTTGGCTTGGTGGACACATTGCTGTTTTGGTAAAGAGGCTGAGGGGTCTCATTTTGGGGCTGTCTGATCATGGGTGTCATGGAACTTGTGCTGACACTGGGGGGGATGCAGCCAGTTACCCAGTTCATGAGGTCCAGATGGTGTTTCCACACACTGCAGGCCATCTGCCAGGTGTCCTGATAGCACACCCATGGGTTTATCCTGCAAAATAAGAATTTTACTGGGACCCAATGGTTTTGAATTTCTACTCTAACATTATCATTAATTATACTGTCACTGAAGTTGAGAGAGCCAATTGGTATTTTTGGGCCTATGGATAAATCCAATAGACTCATACTGTGATTTTTTTTAAGAGGCAGTGGTTAAGGGCCTTGGATTCTAAAGCCAGGCCACTTATTTTCACATTCTGGTTCCACTGCACATTAGCTATGTGCCCTTGTAACTTTATTTGACTTCTCCGTGCCTCAATTTCCTCACCTATTAAGTATGGATGATGATACTAACCCTATAAGATCACTGTAATGATTCAGTGATTTGATATGTAAACCCCACAGAACACTGCCTAACACACAGTGAACCCTCAATGACTGTTAGCAACTATTATTAATGTACAGGGTAGGACAAAAGTAGGTTTACAGTTGTTCATATGGAAAATAATAAAATAATTAAATAATAATGTAAGAATAAACTCTGTTTTTTGTATTCACAAGTATAAAACTACTCATGCCCTACCATGAGAGAGGAACAAGTATTTGTGGAACTCTTAATTAAGGAAATAACTTTACAAAAATTTTTTAAATTTATTTTTAGAGAGAGGGGAAGGGAAGGAGAAAGAGAGGGAGAAAAACATCAATGTGTGGTTGCCTCTTGCGTGCCCCCTACTGGGGACCTGGCCTGCAACCAAGGCATGTGCCCTGAGTGGGGAATCGAACCGACAATCATTTGGTTCACAGGCCGGCACTCAATCCACTGAGCCACACCAGCCAGGGCTTACTTTAGAAGTTTTTATTTACATGCTAATTCCCAGTTACCCCTACCTATGAAATTGGAATCTCATGTCTATTCAGGAGTTTGTAGCATTCCTTGAATGATGGTCCTTGAGTATTCTAGTCCTCATCAGAATTCTCCTGTGAAGTAGCTGCTGGGGCTTATATGTGGCACCATGGTACCAGTAGGTAGAGAAGGCCAGAAGGCCCTCACTTGATGAAATATTTTGATCAGGTCTCCCAAAATTCTACAATTAGTGACTGTTTTCTTTAGGTAGTCATTGTATTTTCCTGGAGCCCCTGCAAATAGCTTTGCAAATAGCTTCGGAGGGATAGCACAAGAGGTATATTAGTGGAATGTAGCAAAGATAAGTATGGGTTTTGTTGGAGTCAAATGGCCTTGGGTTTAAATTCTGACTCCATCACCTACCCAGAATCAGACTGTCTGGGTTTAAAATCTGGTTCTACTGGTTAGTGACTCTGTGACTTTTAGTGAGTTACTTTAACCTCTCTGTATACATGGAATTCAATTACTATCTACCCCATGGGGTCACTGTACAGATTAGAGAAAGAATTTCCAAGAATGCCTGTTATATTATCAGTAGTCAATAAATATTATTATTGTCTAGTTTACCAGAGTTTTGGTATTCTGATTTACAGCATGGAGAGAATAAAATCTACTTTCATGGTTGTTATGAATATAAAATGAGATAGTGTACATGTAAAAATGCCTACCATACTAAAAGAAAAGACAGATAATAACGAGTGTTGGCGAGAACACAGAGAAACAAGAATCCTCATATATTGCTGGTGGGGATTTAATATGGCACAACCTCTTTGGAAACAGTTTGGCAGTTCCTTAAAAAGTTAAACATAGAGTTATCACAGGACCCAGCCATTCCAATTTTAGGTATATACTCAAAAGAATTGAAAAGATGTGTTCACATAAAAACTTGTATGTAATGTTCATAGAAGCATTATTCATAAGAGTCAAAAAGTAGAAACCACCCAAATATCCATCCATTGATAAATGGGTGAATGAAATGTGGCACATCCAATAAAATGGAATGCCATTTGGTCATGAAAAGGAATGAAGTACTGGCACATGCTACAACATGCATAAGGCTTAAAAACACTATGCTAAGTGAAAGAAGCCAAACACAAATGACCACACAAATGTATATTTATATTTACATGAAATGTGCAGAATAGGCAAAGACACAGAGACAGAGGGTAGATTAGTGGTTGACAGGGACTGGGAGGGGAAGAAGGGGGAGTGACTACTAAATAAGTGCAGGTTTTCTTTGTGAGAATAATAAAATATTCTGGAATTGAATAGTCATGATGGTTGTACAAATTTGTAAGTATATTATAAAATACCAAAGTCTACACTGTAAAAGAATGAACTTTATGTCTCAATAATGTTGAGAATGCATTATATCTCAATAAAATTGTTATTTTTAAAATGTCTGCCATATAGTAGCCCTCATTTAATAGAAGTCATTTTTAGCTATCAACACCGTAGTTCCTACTTTAGGAATCCAGAACAGGACACTGAATGAATGGTATTCATGACAGAGAGGACTGCTAAGGGAAAGGGGGTAGATCTAAAGTATGGAGTATATGTAGATGTGTGAGAAGTTGGACGTCTCTCTTAGAAGGAATGGCAGTGAATTGATTTAAGGGGAATAGAAAGAGACAAAATTCACCTACTTTAAATTATGCAGGAAGCCGTCCTGGGTCATCTTTCACATCCTGGGCTGGAATCACAGCTGATGCATGTTCTGGCACCTAGAGCTGTCCTGGAGAAATAATGATGTATGATTATTAGAAGGGAAGAAGAGAAGAAGGAAGAACACAGAGGCAAAATCGGAGGGTATGTGAGTCCGACCTTGAAAGGCAGAAGAGGGCAGTAGTCCGTGGAGGACAGGTTTATACAGAGGACTCTAATTGTTTGTTAATCTTTTGGTCAATCCATTTAGTTCAGCACTAACTCTGCTACAGGTGGGATCAATTTAAAGGATTAGCAGTGTCTCTCTAAATCCTAATTCTGGTCTTGGTATGGAGATGCTAAAGAGTGATTCACAAAAAGGTTTACTATCCCTCTCAATTATTTACCCCATTAATGGCATTAATCAACAGACTGGACCCCTTGGCAGTGTTATGAATGCATAGAATATGCAGTGAAATGGAAACACTGGGTAGCCATGCCAGAAATTTGCATGCAGAAGGTAAACTGAAGACATGTGAATGCTGACTTACATGGTGAGTAGTTGATAGCTCTTGTTTATTAGAAAGATTGTAATGGTGAAAAAACACAGCCCACTTGGGTGCCCAAATTTCTAATTGAGATACATTAGTTTTACTGCAATATGTAGCAAAAAAGAAGAAGTGAAAAAAAAGGAAGAATGAAAGGGAAAGAAAGAGGGCAAAAAGGGCTTCCAGGACACTTTAAATCAAAATTTGGGCTCAAAGGCTCCCATCCAAGACTTTATTTAGTTTCTCTCATGATTCTTTTTTTATTTCTTCCTAATATTGTCTTACACAAGCTGTTAATTTGATTTAGGTTGTAACTACTAAGATCAATCTTCCATGCAAGTCCTTGGCTTGACAAGTGAAAATGAGGAACCATTTTTCTCAGAGCTATTTGTCATAGTCTTTCTTTGCACATATTTAAAGAACTGTCAGTTTCCCTGTGAAATCAGACTTCCTGCCAGATTGTGAAAGCTACCGGAAATGAAATGATACATCCCCATGCTCTAGCTACTTTCCATGAGAGCCCGATTCCATGCAAGTGTTGGAACCTGAGTTACTTTGGCAGTGACTCCAGAAGAACTGTGGGTCTGTAGTATATCGTATTTCCAAAATATACCTTCAAACATTTAGTTATGTTCACATGCCCCATTAACCCTGAGGAAGTCTTCAGTCAGCTTCGTTTGAAGACAGTGTCTTTTACACAAGTGCTTTATAATTTTTTCTTTAAACCCAAATCAGCCAGTAAAAGTTTAGGGCATTTCCCTACCTCCTTTCCTCCCTTCTGGCCTTTCCTGCCTTTCTACTTTTTTTTTCAGGATAAGTTTTCTTTTGCAAAATTCTGTAGGCAGGGATCAAGACTAAATCCTAGAGCAACATAGAACTTTCTGATTCTCCAAGGAGTCTTGGCAGAGTTAATCCAAATGTGTGAAACAGAGCCCAAGAAGAATGGATGGACAAATCTTCAGCTTGGGGGCTGTTTAACAAAGGACAAAAACAGCCAAGAATAAATATCAAGAGGAACCTTCTCACATGTGACTTGAGGAAGGACCCATGTCGTAAATGTGTAAACTTGCAAAATGCTATCAAAAAGCAAAATTTTTGTTTACTTTTCTTATTGTGGTAAGAACACTTAAAATGAAATCCACACTCTTAAAATTTTAGGCACACAATACAGTATTGCCAACTATAGGCACTATTTTATAAAGCAGATCTCTAGATCTTATTAATCTTGCATACCTAAAACTCTATACTTATTGAATAAAAACTCCCCATTTCCCTCTCCCCATAGCCCTTAGCAACTACTATTCTACTCTCTGCTTCTGTGGGTTTGACTACTTTTTAAAAAGATTTTTATTTATTTATTTTTAGAGAGGGGAAGGGAAGGAGAAAGAGAGAAACATTGATGTGTGAGAGAAACATCAATTGGTTGCCTCTTGCATGCCCCCTACTGGGGACCTGGCCCACAACCCAGGAATGTGCCTGATCGGTAATCGAACAGGCGACCCTTCACCTCACAGGCTGGTACTCAATCCATTGAACCACACCATCGAGGGCACGTTTGACTATTTTAAATATCTGATATAGGTGGAATCATGCAGTATTTGTCACTCTGTGACTGGCTTAATTTACTTAGCATGATGTCCACCAGGTTTATGCTGCATATAGCAGGGTTTCCTTATTTTTTTTTATTTTTGATTTTTTAGGGAGAGGGGAATGGAGGGAGAAAGAGAGGGAGAGAACTATCGATGTGAGAAACATCGACTGGCTGTGTTCCATACGTGCCCCAACTGATGACCAAACCTGCACCGCAGGCACATGCCCTGACTGAAATCGAACCAGTGACCTTTGCTTTATTGCACAGTGCCCAACCAACAGATCCACACTGGCTGGGGCAGAATTTCCTTATTTTTAAAGACTTAATAATATTATATATATTATTTTATATAATATTATAAACATTATAGATATTTTATATATATACATAATCATGTCTTTATACATTGCTTTATTCTAGTTTTATAGTTTTCGCTTTTGCACATTTAAAAAATATATTTTATTGATTATGCTGTTACAGTTGTCCCGTTTTTTTTCCTTTCTTTTATTCCCCTCTGTCCTGCACCCCCCCACCAGCATTCCCTCCCTAGTTCATGTCCATGGGTCATACATATAAGTTCTTTGGCTTCTCCATTTCCTATACTATTCTTAACCTCCCTCTGTCTATTTTGTACCTACCACTTATGCTTCTTATTCCCTGTGCCTTTTCCCCCATTCTCCCCCCTCGCCCTCCCTGCTGATAGCCCTCCATGTGATCCCCATTTCTGTGATTCTGTTTCTGTTCTGGCAGTTTGCTTAGTTTGGCTTTTTTTTTTAGGTTCAGTTGTTGATAGTTGTGAGTTTGTTGTCATTTTAATGTTCATAGTTCTGATCATCTTCTTTTTCTTAGATAGGTCCCTTTAACATTTCATATAGTAAGAACTTGGTGATGATGAACTCCTTTAACTTTAACTTATCTGGGAAGCACTTTATTTGCGCTTCCATTCTAAATGATAGCTTTGCTGGATAGAGTATTCTTGGATGTAGGACTTTGTCTTTCATGACTCTGAATATTTATTTCCAGCCTCTTCTGGCCTGTAAGTTTTCTTTTGAGAAATCAGATGTTAGTCTTACGGGAACTCCTTTGTAGGTAATTGTCTCCTTTTCTCTTGCTGTTTTTAAGATTCTCTCCTTATCTTTAATCTTGAGTAATGTAATTATGATGTGCCTTGGTGTGTGCTTCCTTGGGTCCCACTTCTTTGGGACCTTCTGAGCTTCCTGGACTTCCTGGAAGTCTATTTCCTTTACCAGATTGTGGAAGTTCTCCTGCATTATTTTTTCAAATAAGTTTTCAGTTTCTTGCTATTCCTCTTCTCCTTCTGGCACCCCTATGATTTGGAAGTAGGAGTATTTAAAGTTGTTCCAGTGGTTCCTAAGCCTCTCCTCATTTTTTTGAATTCTTGTTTGTTCATTCTGTTCTGGTTGAATGTTTATTTCTTCTTTCTGCTCCAAATCATAGACTTGAGTCCCAGTTTCCTTCCATTCACTGTTGGTTCCCTGTATATTTTCCTTTATTTCACTTTGTATAGCCTTCACTTTTTCCTCCCTTTTGTGACCACACTCAACCATTTCTGTGAGCATCCTGATTACCAGCGTTTGAACTCTGCATCTGTTAGGTTGGCTATCTCTTCATCACTTAGTTCTATTTTTGGAGCTATGATCTGTTCTTTCATTTGGGCCATATTTTTTTTTGTCTCATTGTGCCTAGTACGTTGTTAGGGGCATAGCCTTAGGTATTCTTCAGGGTGGAGCAACCCACAACACTGCCTTGTGGCACTATATGTGGGGGAGGACTCTGAGATGGAACAATGTTGCTTGGGTCTTGGCTGGCTTTTGATCACTTCCCCTGCTACCCACAGGCAAATTGGGATCTTCTGGTCATGATTCCCAGGTGGGTGGGTTTTTGTACATTTTAGGACCCTGTGGGTCTCTCAAATGAACTCTCCTGTGAGACTGGCAGTTTCTCCCCACAAACCCCACAGGTTTTTACTGGTTAAGGTTTTGACGCTTTCTCTTTCCACGCTGGAACCCTGGGTTGCACGGTCCCTGGTTGTTCCTCCTGGTTTATCTGCATGTAAATGTGGGACTGTCCTGTCCACCAGCTGCTGCCTTTCCGGCCCCTGTCTGCTAGCCACGGGCTTGCCATGAGTCCTCTGCCCTGGCTGCCTGTCTCTGACCCTCCTACGAGCCTGAATGAATGTTCCTTCTTTAACTCCTTGGTTGTCAAACTTCCATACAGTTTGATTTTCTGGCAGTTCTGGTTATTTTTTGTTTTAAAATTTGTTGTTCTTCTTTAGGTTGTGCAAGGAGACAGTGTATCTGCCTATGCCTCTATTTTGGCCAGAAGTCCTCAGCTCTTTCACATTTAGATATTCCATTTTGAGTTAATTTTTGTACATAGTTTTAAGGTAAGTGTCCAACTTTATGCTTTCTCATACAGGTATCCACTTTTTCTTTCTTTTTAAAATTATATTTTTTTGGTTATGCTATTACAGTTGTCCCAATTTTTCCCCCTTTGCCCCACTCCATCTAGCACCTACCACGCCCTCAGTCAATCCCCACAACATTGTTCATGTCCATGGGTCATGCATATTAAGTTTTTTGGCTACTCCTTTTCCTATACTGTACTTTACATATACATGACCAATCTGTAACTACCTATTTGCACTTCTCAACTCCTTCACCTTTTCACCCATTCCCCCATACCACCACCCCTCTGGCAGCCATCAAAACGTTCTCCATATCTATGCTTCTGTTTCTGTTGTGCTGGTTTGCCTAGTTTGTTTTTTAGTTTCAATTATTGATAGATTTGTATTTATTGCCATTTTATTGTTCATAATTTTGATTTTCTTTTTCTTAAATAAGTCCCTTTGATATTTCATATAATACTGGTTGGGTTGTAATGAATTCCTTTAGCTTTTTCTTGTCTGGGAAGCTCTTTATCTGTCCTTCGACTCTAAATGCTAGCTTTGCTGGGTAGAATGATCCTGGTTGTAGGTCCCTGCTTTTCATGACTTTGAATATTTCTTGCCAATTCCTTCTAGCCTACAAAGTTTCTTTTGAGAAATCAGCTGACAGTCTTATGGGAACTCCCTTGTAGGTAACTAATTACTTTTCTCTGGCTGCTTTTAAGATTCTCTCTTTATCTTTAATCTTGGGTAATGTAATGATGATGTACCTTGGTGGGAGCCTCTTTGCATACATCTTGTTTGGGATTCTCTGTGCTTCCTATATGTGTATCTCTATTTTATTTCCTTCACCAAATTAGGAAAGATTCTTTCATTATTTTTTCAAATTGGAGTCCAATGTCTTGTGCTTTCTCTTCTCCTTCTGGCACCCCTATAATGCAAATGTTGGTAAGCTTCCGGTTGTCCCAGAGAGTTCTTATGTTAACCTCATTTAAAAAAAAAAGATTTTATTTGTTTATTTTTAGGGAGAGGGGAAGGGAGGGAGAAAGAGAGGGAGAAAAATAACAATGGTTGGTTGCCTCTTGTACCCTCCACCTGTGACCTGGCCTGCAACCCCTGCACGTGCCCCGACTGGGAATTAAACCCGCGACCCTGGTTCACAGGCCGGCACTCAATCCATTGTTCCATACCAGCTGGAGTGATAGTCTTGTTTTTTTAGATTCTTTTTTTCTTCTTGATGTTCTGATTGGTTGTTTCTTTTTTGTTTGTTTGTTTCCTTGTGTTCCGAATCATTGATTTGATTCTTGGCTTCATCTGCTCTACAGTTGATTCCCTGTCAAGCGTTCTTTATTTCAATTAGCGTATCCTTTGCTTCTGACTGGATTTTTTTTCATGCTATTGAAGTCTTCAGTAAGTTTCTTGAGTATCCCTATAACCAGTATTTTGAATTCTGCATCTGATAGATTGTTCATCTCCATTTTGTTTAGTTCTTTTTCTTGAATTTTGATCTGTTCTTTCATTTGGGCCATGTTTCTTTGTCTGCTCATTTTGGTAGCCTCTCTGTGTTTGTTTCTATGTATTATGTAGAGCTTCTTTGACCCCCTGTCTTGGTAACATGGCCTAATGTAGTAGGTGTCCTAGAGGGACCAGTGGCACAGACTTCGCTATCACCCAAGCTTCATACTCAAGGTTTGTCCTTTGTGTGGACTGAGTACACCCTTTTCTTGTAGTTGAGCCTTGATTGCTGTTGGTAGGTCAATGGGAGGGATTTACACAGGCCAGTCAGCTGCAAGGACTGTGTGTGACCAGTGACCACCAACCTCCACCCTTCAAGGAGGATTAGCTAGGCAGGGGCAGGGTAGTGGTGCTCTGATGTGGTTTATAGTTGTCCACTGGGTGCGCAGGTTCTGCTGTTTCCTGTGTGGTGCAGACCAAGCTCAGCCTCCACCTGTGTTCTGCCTGGGGCCCCCCAGCATAAGCTACAAAGCAATTTGAAGATAGCTGCTGCTTGTGCTGGGCTTGGGGGCTCTCAGGTGATAACAAAATATGAACCTAGGCTGGCTGCTGCTAGTTCCAGGCCTGAGTCCATGTAGCATGAGGTATGGGGACTGGCCTCTCTCTGAGGCTGGCTCTTGCTTATTTGAGAGCATTTAGGAAGATCTGAAGCATGAGCTAAGAGAAGTCATTCATATGAAAAAGCCATTGTTGACATTTTGGGTGGGACGATAAGTTGGGTTTGGTAGAGCCTCAGGGAATTCCCCAGAATAAGGCTAACAGTGTGAGCCAGGTTGATGGAGTCTCACATATGGCATCTGCCTACCAGCAATGTGTCTCTATTAGGAAGGAGGGCTCAGAAAAGGGACAACGGCTTCTGTCTACCTTTATGTCTTGGAGAAAGCTATCACCCAGCTCCCTCCTTGATACCAGGCACTTCAGCTCCTCCTCATATGCCACTGATGCCTTTCAAACTGCTACTGTGGTGCTGGAGCTCAGAGGGAGTGAGTCTGAGTAAATGTGTGTGCTGGCCCATTAAGAGGATCTGCTTGGGACTCTAGAAGTCTCTTGCACCAACTCAATCCCCACTGGTTTTTGCATCCAGAAGTTATGGGTACTTGTCTTCCCGGTACTGGATCGCTGGGCTGGGGGACGTGGTGTGTGGCTGGGATCCCTCGCTCTGAGATATCCCTCCCAAATTTTTATTCACCACCCATGGGCATGGGACCAGTCCATTCCTTATCTCTGGGTCTCTGCACCCCTGCCCTTCCTACCAGTCTAGATAGATGTGGTTTCTTTAATTCCGTGGTTGTCAGACTTCCATTCAACTTGGTATCTGATGGTTCTGAGTAATGTTTGTCCTATAGTTTAGTTTTAATTTTGATGTTGTTGTGCGAGGAGGCAAGCCGTGTTTACCTATGCCTCCATCTTGACAGGAAGCAGAGACATCTTTATTATTAGTCTTGTTAAAGACTTTACTACATGCACTACAGAATGGTTATTGCATTCACTCACTGAAAATACACTATCTTGAATGTTGTATGCAAAGCTTTATCAAAAGTCTTTTAAGAAACTTTTTTTTTAAGAAACAGATTTGGTATTAACTTCTATTCACTCCAAAACCACTGTGCTGATTGCAGCTTGCAAGTGTCTATGTTAGAAACATTTATTTTTTTAATTATATAAATTTCAGGTATTCAACATTATAATTCACCACCTGTATACTCTACAAATGATCACTCCCTAAAGTCTAGTTATTATTCATCATGGTGTATGAACTTTGTAATGTGCAGTTGAAAAGAAAACTTCTAAGAATTTGGGTTGGGTAGACATTGTGCTTAACAGGAATGACCTGGATTATAGCATTGGAATGACAGCCTTCCACCTAGTATAGACGGTTGGTCACTTTGATGTGAAGAGCATGAAAAGTCCCTTCATTTTTGTAATAAAATGTGGTCCACCCTCCTTTGCTTACCTGCAAATGATACTTGAAATTGAAGTTATAATATTATAGATTAATTACTTTGTCACAAACATCTCCTCTCCCTCTATTGAAAACAACATGATTGGTTGGGAAGAAGTAGGGGAAAGTGTCAAATATTACTAATCTTTTACATATCAGTAAAAATTATTTAGAGAGCTCTTTTTGTAGAGTTTTTTTCCCCTCTCTCCATTAACAGAGAGGGCAGAAAGAGCTGGACTAGAAGTTTGAAGACACTCTTTACCTACTAGATAATTTCACCGAACATGCTTTCTGATTGAGGCCTAAAATAGAACATTTTTAAGAACAGTAATATAAAATATTTCATTTGCGCTCCATGTTTCTTCTTCACTACTTAATCAACAAATATTTGTTGAGTACCGATTATGTGTGAGACATTGTATAGGGACTGTAAATACAATGGTGAGCAAAAGCAAGCATGAAACTTACAAATTTGACCTTGCATATGAGCCATGTTGGTGAACATTATTGCTCTCTTCCTCCTGATATACATATTTGCTTTTCCTGGGGAGATTTTTTTTGGCCAGGCCCTATATTCCTCCACTTTTTAGTAGTTTCAGGTTTAGTACATACCATGTTCTCAATGTGTCCTTGTAATAATGATGGTAGGATAGCGAATGGTTTTAAGGAACCCAGATTTTCTGTGTAGCATAACTCCAGCATTGGGGGGCAGTACTTCACGTTGTAGGTACTTGATAGAGGATTCTAGACTATACTTAAAACTATCAGGAACTGGATCTGTAATATAGAAGTAAGTACAAACCACTTAGGGGAATCCAGTACAAAAAAAAAAAAGCTAATTAGGAAAGCAAAGGCTAGAGAATGTTGAATGAATTCAGAAAGCAGTTTAATAGTGCAGAGGTTTAGAAAAGTTACTGCCTGGAACAAGTACCGAATCCCAGGATAAATATACCTTAGAGAAGACAGGGACTTACAGATTTTCTAGTTTACCTGAGGGGGAAAAAGAGAGATTAAAAAAGGGAGAACAAATTCTTCAATGTTATATGATGAGTCAGTGGCAGAAATGAATTTGGGACACAGTCCTTCTGATTCCCAGTGTAGCCTTCTTCCAAACAGCAAGAAAGATAATTGTGTGGTAAGTATTCTATTTCATTTAATCCCTTATATCAAAGCATTAAAGGAAATTTACCTCCATTTTGCAGATGAGGACATCAAGGAGCAGAGCAAACATGTCAAAGGTTGTACTCTTAAGATTTCCATTCTAAAAGACTAAAAACACAATATAATTGGTGGCCACACCCCTGTCCCTTCCAGTTGTGCAACACTGAACTCTGAGTGAGGCATAAGTTGGCTGTCCCAAGGCTAGTCTTGAATACTAGTGGCAAATTGCTTCCAGTTGGATGATAAATCTTTATTTGCTCCTGTGAGTTTACTCCACCTGTTCCCCTCATTACCTAATTAATTTTTTCATTGGGAACTAAGGGATTTTTGTTAAACAACAAATGAATCATTCAAATTCATTCTGAGTAGCATAAAAAGTATAATAATGTTGGTCTCGGTGACTTTATAGTTTAGGGGCTGCCAGCGGACTAGCTAGTACAGTGCTCAATCAACTGAGTGCAGCTCCCCATTCTGCCACAGTATGCCCTCAGGCAAGTTACTTACCCTTTATGAGACTCAGTTCCATCATCTGTACATGGGGGTGAAAATAGTACTTACCTCAAAGGTGTGTGCTTAGTTTTTTTATTTTGTTTTATTTTATTTTATTTTATATTTTATTTTATTTTATTTTAGAGATAAATGATGGATTTGGTAACAAGGAGTAAAAGAGGAATCCTTTCTTTAAAATTGAAATTTATTTATTTTTAAAAAAGATTTTTATTTATTTTATTTTTAGAGAGGAAGGGAGAAAGAGAGGGAGAGAAACATCAATGTGTAGTTACCTCTTGTGTGCCCCCTACTGGGGACCTGGCCCATAACCCAGGCATGTTCCCTGACTGGGGAATCGAACCAGTGACCCTTTGCTTCACAGGCCGATGTTCAATCCACCAAGCTACACCAACCAGGGCAAAAGAGGAATCCTTAATTCCTTTTCTGTCTCTGGTGACCGAACTGTGATAGTCAAATGGTTAGCAACATATAAGAATTCTCTTGAAGTCATTGATCTTTTGCTGAAGTGCAAAGATGCCTGAGTTATGTGACTTGCAATTATCATTTTCTAGACAGAAGTGCCAGCTGTTGTGCCTTCCAATGTATTAACAGTTGCTACATTTTCCTTCTTGTCTTCAGATTTCATGGCAGGAAACAGAAGTGATTCCTTGATGTTATTGAAGTCTGTGAGAAACATGGTGACTCAGTCAAGTCCTGTGCCCCAGCCAGCTGTAGTGGGCAACCCGTATTCTAGGGCAGTGCAGAACTTTTCATCTATGAACATGGCCCTGTCATCACCAATGGCCTTAGCCTTGGCCTGTCCTTCAAAAAGCTGCTGCTGCCTCACAGGGTCATTTAGCTCAGCGTAGACATTGCATATTTCCTTCTTCTTGACAAAAAGCTCAAAGAGCTCAGTCAGATCCTCTTTAGAGCAGTGCCGTTTGGCCAATGGACTCATTATCTGCAGGGGCCCACAGTTGAATGTAGGATTGATACATCACTTCCAGGACCTCCCCCACAAATGTTTCCACAAGTCTGGCTGTGGTCCCAGGGCATTCAACAGCTTTTTCCACACAGATATCAACAAGAATTTTGTGTTTCTTCAGTTTGAAGAGGTTCGTTGCCAGCAGCTTCACCCCAAGGGCTTTCTCAAGTTCTTCTACCATGCTGATTTTCCAGAAGGATGGGGTGAAGTCAATCTCATAGGCTTGGCCCTCTGGGTCATCTGGATGGTAGGTGACCTTGTAACTGCCTGTAATGTGCTTTACCATCCCTGAAATCATCTCTGATTTCCATAAGATCATGATGGTCTGTCTAGGTCATGGAGAACTCACAAGTATTGAACTCAGGATTGTGATTCATATCAATTCCTTCATTCTTGATCTGGCATCCAGTTTCATAAACCTGGTCAATGCCACCAACTACCAGCATCTTATGGTAGAGTTCTGGAGCAATTCTCATATATAAGTTCATGTCCAGCTCATTGTGGTAGGTGATAAAAGGTTTGGCCATGGCTTTCCCTGGGGTGATGCTCATCATGGGAGTTTTAATCCCTAAGAATCCCAACTAATCCAAGAAACATCTTATATATGTAATGATCTTAGAGTGGATGATAAATTTTTGCCTCACAAACTCATTCAGGATCAATTCCAAGTATCACTGATGATATCATGTTTCCTTGTCTTTAAGGCCAAAGTGAAGATGGGGTAACACATGCAAGCAAGGAGACAGCAGTGTGATCTCATAGGGAATGATGCTCAGTTCATCCTTTCTGATTTTCCCAGGATTCCCCTGAATTCCAATTACGTGTCCTTGATGTGGTTTGTTATTTATACAAGTAAATTCTTCTTCTGATTTATAATGCCTGGAATTAGCCATGACTTGCAACTTGACTCCCTCTCCTCAAAGGGCAGAGAAGGTGAGCCTTCCCCCAGATGCTCTTTTGGCATGGATCCTACCTGCTGTCTTTAAGGTGATGTCACTCACGTGGTCCCAAGGCTGCAGGTGACTATATTCTTGAATGAAGTGAGTCAGCAAGATGTCTACATGGAACTTTTGTGGGTATGGGTCTTCCCCATTGACCTTTAGTTGGTGGAGTGCTTAGCTGCAGATCTTGTAGTATTGGTTTGTGTGCAGGCCCTCCTCCTCAGCACCCACATCATTGTCAGTGGTGTGGTTGGTGGCAGCAGCATTGGCCTGGCTTAGTTGTTTCTCACTGAGCTCCTTCTGCTTGGCCTCCTTCTCTGCTATATTCTTTGCCGCTTTCAGGTATCTCTTTAAGTCATTTTTGCTCAGTTTTGGCTCACCGCCATCCACATTCACTTCAGGCCCCTGTGCCATAACCATCTCTCCGGGGGCCTGAACTGAAAGGAATGAGGATGTTACTGCAATTTCCAGGTCATTGTGTGCTTAGGGTTTTTAAATCAAGTTTTTAAAATAACATAATACATGAAAAGAGTTTTGCCCAGCCTTTGATACATGGCAAGAACTCAATTCTCTTAGCCTTTGTTATCTGAGTGCTAATTTCTGGCTTAAATGTAGCACTTCTGGGAGAGAACCCATCAAACTAGGTGTGTTTGGGTGAGAAGAAGCAGTAGGTTTCTGTGAATAGGACTCTATTCTTCATGTGGATTTTCCCTTACTGTTTCCCACTCCTAAAGGTTGAAAGAGTGAGGTCCTATAAGGACAGGGGTATCAAACAGTCCAATATCCTTGTTACTGTTACAGAAAAATGAAACAACCAGACACTGAGGGGTTAGGAGCACGATCTTTATTTATGTGCACGGGCCCAGAGGAGACAAATTCCAAATTCTGAGCCCCGAACAATAGCCCCGCATTCCTTTTATGCTGGGCTAAGCAGGGGAGGGTATTGGGAGTCGTAGTATATATTTGGCATGAAGGGGCTTACAAAAGTGGGAGAGAAACATTTACAGCATTAGTCAGGGCAGATAGCGTCTCAACACCTGCAGCAGGGCAGATAACATTTCATTTCATCCTTGGTGTTGGCCTTGACTCCCTCTACATTCCCCTCTGTGGGTGCTTAGACAGCGCTTTCGTCTGTCTCTGCACCCAGAAATGGGGTCCTCTGCTCCTGTTGCTGTTGGAGCATGAGGATGCGACTGGTAGTTTTCGGCACCAGGGCCCCCTCTAGTTGACTCACTATTGTTCTGATGGCCCATGGCCCTATCGTGATGACTAGTATGAGGATGACTAAGGGTCCCAGGACAGGGGCTAGGAAGGAGAGGAGGGTGTTCTGCCACCAGGGCGTGGCCCCCGTCCCAGAGCTAAGTTGCAACCTATCTTTAAGATTGTTTATATGTTGCAGATTTTCCTCAACCAGTCCACTTTCATTGACAAAATAACAACACTCCTCTCCCAAAAATATGCAGGTCCCTCCTTTGTCTGCGGTAAGGAGGTCTAATACTCGGCGGTTCTGCTGGGCTACTTTAGCAAGGGAAAGGATCTGGCGTTGCAGGGAGGCCATGGACTCCGATACAAACCCCAGGGCCTTGTGTAACTCTTGGCGGAGGGTGTCTTGAGATTGCAGACTGGTGGCTAGTCCGGCCCCTCTGACACTGATACTGGTTATGGAAGCTGCAAAACTTAGGCCTACTAGTACTGGGAGAAATACGGTCCTCTTGTCGAGGCTGGAG
>PVJD01012126.1:0-41826 GCA_004026545.1 Mormoops blainvillei
TCTCCCCAACACATGCCAGCCGCCAAGGGGTCTCTTCCACTCCCCCGGGAGGCGTTTCTGCAACTGTGAGCTGGACGCCGCCCCTTCCACGAATCCTAACCAGCCACCTCCGTTTGCCGGGAAGCAGGCAGAGTGTGGGGCTGAGCCGCCAGCGCGAAGCTGGATGACACTGGGGATTCGGTGGACCGTCTGTTCTGAGCCAGGCCCTGTGCTGTGTGACAGGGACCCCGGGCCCGGCAGCAAGGCAGCGGGGGCCTGGGACAGACCCGCAGGCAGCGCCTGGAACCCTCCCAGCCCCCCGATGCCCCTCCCCGAGGGAGGACACCCCTGGCCCCTTGTGGGGTGGGACTCCAGTGCCTGGAAGAAGCTGGAGCCTCTAGGTTTGCTCACTGCCGTCTTTGCCCTTGAGCGGGCTCCGGGCTGGGCTGGGACTGTTTAAAGCTCACATTTAAAAAAACATAACATCACTGAAACGTAAACCACATGCTGAGTTAAGCGGGCCTCGGCAAACTCACGATCGTGCCCCGTCATCGCGTCCAGCCAGAACGCTTCGTTACGGCAGAAAGACACCCCCCACCCCCGCCGGCCCCAAGCCTCAGCCACCGTGAACCCACCTCCTGTCTGTGGATGTGCCTGTTCGGAGCGTTTCCTATAAATAGAATCACAGGCTGTGTGGCCGTTTGACTCCGGCTGTGCTCACGGAGCGTCCTGTTTGAGGCGCATCCACGTCGCCCCAGGTGTCAGCACAGGTGAGGAGAAATCGACTCGTCTGCGCACCGCTCCGAGGACAGCCCTGGCCCTTGACTGCCCTGCTCCAGCTGTCCCAGGGCTGCGAGGTGGCCCTGGTCTGAGGTTGGAAACTGGTGGTCCCTGAAGAAGGGGTCTGCTGGTGGGCAAGACCCCCGAGCTCTGTGTGCCGGCGGCTCTGGTCACAAAGGTGGACTGCGGGGAGCAGCTGCCCCCGATGAGGATCTGCACTTGGATTTATTTTAATTGGCAGCGGGTTAGACAGGCACATGTGACAGCAGCTTCATGGCTGTTATATGTATAAAGCATTTTATTCTCAGCGGGCTCCCACGGTAATTACGTTCCACCGCGTTTCATTCATAACTGGGTCATTTATTCCGAGTGGCACTGGGGGCCGCAGGCTCTAGGGAGCCGTTGCTGAAGGAGTGAGGCCCTCCACCCTGGCCGCACCCGGCAGGGACGGGGCTGAGCTTCTCGTGGCTTTTGTGGGGGCTTCTAGCCGGCGGCAGCAGGTGGTGAGGACGCAGATGAAGAAGCAGATACATTGTTACTGTGGCGTCAGATACATTGTTACCATCACCTAATAACCCAGCATGCGGCCAGGACCTGCGCGCCTTTGTGGGCCTGGGGCTGACGTGTGGGGTCCTGGGCGTTTTACCTACACTTACTGTGCCTCGGTTTCCCCACCTCCCAGTTGGGGAGGACACTTCAGTATTGATTTCACTGGGGCTTTGAAGACTAGAGGGGCCTCCGGACTGCAGTAAATGCAGCAGGTACACACGTTTATGAAATAATTAAGATAATCATCATCCTTGCCCGACAGGTAAGGAAACTGAGGCACGGGGAGCCGAAGAAGCAGCCTGCCCCTGTCACGACCCTGCAAGGACACACGGCCAACGTGGGGCTCTGGAGGGTGTGGGGGGGATGGATCCTCAGCGTGGTTATGGAGGCTGAGAAGTCCCACAGCCCGCCGCCTGTGAGCTGGAGGCCAGGAGAGCGAGGGGGTATAAGCCCCGGCGGAGGGCGGAGGGCAGAGGGCCGGAGGTGGCAGAGGTCCTGGCCCAGGCCGACAGGCGGGGGCGATATCCTCGTCTTCCTGTGTGTGTTTGATCCAGGCCATCGGCTAGTTGGACGAGGACTGCCTGCACTGGGGAGGGCCTCCCGCTCCCCTGAGCCCACCGATTCAAATGCCAGCCTCCCAGACACCCCCAGAATAACGTTTAATCTGGGCTCCGTGGTCTGATAGGCTGACAAGGAAAATCAGCCATCGTCCACTCGCGCCGGGTCACGCTGCCTCGTGGCGGAGTCTCGGGTCTCCCCGGCACGCCTGTCCCCTGTGCCAGCGTTTCCCAGGGCTGGGACCCCCCATCTCTGCCAGGACCATGTGGGCGACTGTTTCAAAGGCCGAGCTTGTGCCCCCGCCCTGGGTTAGACTTGGGATGGGGGCCGGCTTCCCCACCTGCATCCAAAGGGCACCCCGAACAGCCGGCAGGTACCCCGTTCGGACCACCGTGTTTGTTTTGTGTGTCCCACCCGCCCTCAGATTTCCTGAGCACACAGATGACACCACCCCCAGCCCCGACCACGCCTTCGGCCCCTCCCTGGAGTCACCAATTTCCACGAGAGCATTACAGGAGACCGAGGGTGGCAATCACCCACCTGGAAGTCACTAATTAGCAGCCTAATTAGGCCCAGGCCTCCACCCCTAACCCCAAAGGCCCAGTGTGAATTTGCTTTGCAGCTAATGACTGCGTCTTCTCTGCACCTGAAGGACGACCGGGTGCATTTACTTCCCGCTTTGCCCAGGAAATCCCCGAGTGGCAGCGTAAGCCGCTGTGGGTCCTGCAGCGCCAAACTCCCAGGGAGAGTCCGGAGTGATGACAAGGTGGGCCGGGGGTCAGGCTAGGGTGCATGAGGTCCGGTTGTGGGTGGCCAGCCCTCTGTCTCAGTGACATCATTAAGCTCGGACGGTCCGGTTGTAGCAGGACAGGTGCGCAGCCCAGGGGGTGGGGGTGGGGGAGGGGTGGTCTTAAGGAGAAAGACGATGACTCCAGAAAGCCTGCAATCTCACGAACAGTCCTGGGTGGGGACAGTGCCCTAGCCGGGTTGGGCCTCACCCTGGCCTCGCCCACCTGCCCTCAGCGCTGCGTCCAGCCCTGCTCCCCACGCAGGGCCTGCATGGGACCCCCTGTCCCACGTCTGTTCAGGGGGGCCCCAGGGAGACAGCAGCAGCACAGCTGCCTGGGTACTGCGCGTCTCAGCAATTCCCGCCACGGCCCGGGTTCCAGGGCAGCGTCCTGCCCCACCGTCCACGGGAGGGTGGGGCCAGCACTGGGAGCTGACCTCAGGCAGCCTGACTCTGGCCCCACCCTGTGCTCAGGGAAGGCTTTCCAGGGAACAGCAAGAACCCAGGGAGGGCGCGTGCAAACCCTGACCCTCCGGCCCGGGGCCCCTGCTTGACCCGACCCGCTCATGTTGCCCTGTGTTATAATTTCAGACACGCAGCTCATTTCACGGTGGGAGGAGCTGTGACGGAAATGAACACCGTCCCCCTCTGCAGTTAGACATGCCGATGGCCGATTCCAAGATTCAGTTTCTAACGAGGAGGACGCCCCCGCTGGCTGGCAATTACGCAGCTTCACGGGAGAGAGGATTCGCTTCGATAAACACGTTTTTATTTTCACCCCATTTTGTGGGTGTCGACTTTGTTGCAGAAAGTGCCAACATGCCCTGAGCCCATGTGCCCGTCACCCGACCCCCAGCCCCCAACCACAGACAATCCGATTCCATCCACTCGTCCACTCAGCCTCCCCCAAATTATTTTTAAATATTATTTGAAAAAGTCAAAAACCCCTCATCGATCCACTGGGAAGTTGAAAATGGACTGAATTGTTGGTGTCGGGCGGATTCCCAGGCCTCAGGAGGGCTGCCGGCACCGGCCCACGGACCCCAGGCAGCGGGCAGACGGCGCTCTGGGAGCCAGGCAGGGACGCCATCCCCGCCGGCGCAGGTTCTGTGGCCATTCTCAAGAGGTAGCACCGAGGCCCTAGACATGTTCTCTCAAAAAACTGCTTTTCCTTCTCAGGAAGTCGGCTGGCAGGAGGATCAGCCCGAGACAGCCACCCGCAGTTAGGAAGCCCTTCGCTGGCTGTCACTGGAAGAGCCCAACCACCTCCGCACGGTTCCCGCGAGGCCGCAGCATCTTGGGGCTGATGTCTTCGTCATCGGAGACCAAAACCCATTCGTGCGTGACGCCATTATTATTTCCACCTCGTTACAGCAAACGACACCACGGCTTGCTCCACATGCTCTGTCTGCGTGTATAGGAGACACAGGAGCCGAGGGGCACTAGCCCCCGCAGTGACGTCTGAAGTGCCCGTGGCCACAGCACTTGGGTGCAGCTGACGGAAACGCGGGTCGCAGCTACTGGAGGAGGACCGGAGTGGGCTGGGAGAGCTTTGGGGGTGGCAGGGTCGGGGCCGAGGGTCGCGGTCGGGGCTCTGTGCCTCTTCCCGTCCCCGGCTCCGCCTGGAGCCGGCTGAGCAGGCAGCACAGGGCCCCCGGTGTCCGCCTCGGGTGACACGCCCAGCCCCAGCCCCAGCCCCAGCCCTGGGCTGCGGGAAGGGCGGCTCTGATTACGCGGGGCCACGAGGATGGGCTCTCAGGAGCAGAGACCCGAGGCCCAGCAGAAGGGGCAGGCCTGGGGGGCGGGGGGGGGCGGGGAACGTGTTCGCCTTGGGTCTGGACACGCAAAACCAACAGATGTCCCCTCTGGGGTCGGTGCCAGCTGTTCCGGCAGAGCCGCTCTGTTTGGCCTGTTGCGAAGACTAACAAAGGAGCAACAGATTTCCCGTCCAGAGGACCAGGCTGTCAAACAAAAGTGGCATTTGGAAAAGATTACAGGAGCCAGGCCGAGCTTCCAGGGCCGCTAAGGATGTCGGCTGCGAGGATGCTCACTCAGCGGCACCCAGCGGAAGAGCAGAATAACAAACACACGGCGTCTCCCAGCCACGGCGCCCGGGGCACACGGGCGCGCATTTAACACATGGCGCGGGCGGGTGTGCACGTGCGCGTGCACGCATTAGCGCTTGGGGAGCCCATGGGGTGAAGGTACGGGGATCGAGGCCGGCCCGTGGCGCCGCCTTGACTGGGGCAATGGCGCAGCCACGCACACTGGACGACAGTGCACCTGCTGGCGGGTACAGGGTGGTGACCCCAGCAAGTCGTGTGTGCCTGCGGGCCTGCGCGGTCTGGTTACTCTGTAACGGCTCGTTTACACCGGGACACATGTCCCTCAAGCATGCGCCTGTTCCCTCAACGACGGTGTTTTTTAAAAAACCGGATGGCACTGCCGTGCCGGTGAACCCAACTATAGCTAGTGCACTGACGTCGGGTTCTGCGGAGCCCCCGCCCTGTCCCTGGAAGGGCTTCCCTGGGTCTGGGCTGCAGGGAGGGCCTCTGCTCATGCCCCTTGGAAGGCCCTCAGGGACGCCCGCAAACAGGGATGAGAGCTACATGTGCCACCTCTGCCCTGTGTTGAGCTCCTGTGAAAGGGGTGACTTCACCCGACCTTGCATTCACTGACAGAGAGCATGCAGTGTCCCAGGGCACAGTCACTGGTTACGGCAGCCTCTGGACACTCACCGGGCCCAAAAGAGGGCCTGTTCGAGGCCAGCAGCTCCAGAGGGGCCGTCTGACCCCTCGGCCAGCCCCAGCCCAGCCCAGGCTTGCTGTGGGGGCTGCACCTCAGAATCCGCAGGCCCCCTCCCCCTCTCCCTCGGTGCCCTGGTCGCCTGTCCGAGGCCCCTCCCGCACCTGCCTTTGCTTCCCGTGGGTGTCGCCTTGAATGACAGAGCTCCGAGTCAAGAACGACAGAAGAGGCCCCCATTCAGGTTTTATTTTTGGAGCTCATATGGAGTCACTAGAAGATGAGCGATGTTTTTCTATTTAAATATTTCTAGGCAACTAGAGCTCCTGACTGCAGACAAAGGGAGAGGGTCCAGGTCTCTGGAGAAGACCCGAACCGTCAGAAGTCGTGTTTGCACGAACCCGCTCCTGCCCCCTAGGAGGGGAGAAGCCGCCAGGGCAGAGGACAGCGATGCTGACAGGCAGCCGCCCCTCCCCGCCCTTCCCGGGGCGCTACCTGGCTGAGCCCTCAGTCCCCTCTCCCTGCCCTCCTAGCCCCGTCCCTGCCTTGGGACATCCCCACCCAGGACCCCACTATCAAGTCCAAGGACCTGCTGTCCCACTTGTCCTGAGTGACTGGAAAAGCCATGTCGGTCGAGTGTGAGCCTTCGGCTTTCGGCTTTCGCTTTCGGTGCTGTCGTGTTTCCCGCCTGCCTGCGAAATTTAACGGCAAACCAGTACCTTTATAAGAGATATAAAGGCTCAGCCCCAGGGTGAGTGCTTGTCTTTGGAAATTGAACAGATGGAAACGTGTGTTCTTCTGCGTTGGGAGTGTGTTTGTGTGTTTGCCTTTTATCCAAGAGCAAATGTGCAAAAGAAAATGCATTCCCCCGGGGGGCTGATACTTAGGGGCCCCTCTCCAGCACCACCTGGGTAGGGTGGGGGTGGGCAGGGGGGGATGGGAATGAACAGGACGGTGATGGCCTGGGTGTGTGGGGGGGGGTACTTAGCTTCACTCCCAGTGCAGAGAAGGCGCTGTGGCAACGTCAGAGGAAACGCTGACCCTGCGTGGATCAGCCAGGAGTGACTGTTGGCGCAAAACCTCCCCAGGATTAAGTTTTAGGAAACGGGGGCCGCATTGAAACACATTTTGGAAATTGGCTTTTCTTTTTCCTCGGGAGACGATTCCTTGTGCATCTCTTTGCTGCTTCTCCAGGGCTCCGGCGGAGTCAGCGCCACCCCAGCTTGTCCCCAGTCCCCTTCTGCTGCAGGTGCCAGGCGCTGCCACCTTCTAAGGGGCTCCGCTCAGCAAATCAGAAACGTGCGGGGGCGGGGAGGTACAGGGAGATGGCCCGGATGGTTAGAAGGGGCTGCGCCTGCTGGGGGAGAAATGGCAGCTGTGACAATGGCATCCTACGGTCTGTCCCCTCCTCCCAGCCACCTCGCTGGATGCTTTGGAGGCCGGGGTTCCCAGAGGGACCTGCAGACTGAAGCCCGTTCTCCAAGTGGACCCCGCAGTCCTCACCGGGGTCCCAGGAGCTGAGCCCTCCGGCCTCACCGGCCTCACCCGAACAGCCGCGCGGGCCCATGTCAGCCAGGGCCCCCGCCCTCTCACCTTCCCCTGCACCCCGCCCTGTCCGCCCTGAAACATTCCCAGCCGTGCACCGCGGACTCCTGGAGGCTGCCCACACTCTGTAGTGTCGGACAGACGGAGGGACAGCGGACGGACGGGAGGAGAAGGCGGGACCTGCCTCTTCACTGTTCCTGCCCCGCCGCTCCCGCCCCCCCCCCCCCGCGTGGCATGAGGTCACGCGCCTGTCACAGCGTGCCTGCGGTCACCTAACAACAGACCCCGAACCTGAAGCCCATCCTGCTTTTGTCTCCCTCGCCCTGGGGTGCAGGGTCCGGGGAGCAGGAGTGGAAGAAGGACTCGGAGCCGCGCCCACCGGCCCCCTGCCCTGCGGCCCTGCAGTGACCTGTCCCTCTGGTGCTTCCCAGGGAAGCGGCTCCCGTTTCCCGGGGGACGGCTCATGGCTGAGGGGCAACCTGGGAATGTGAGGACGGGGAGGTGGTGACTGAGGTCCCATGGGCCGGTGGGCTCCGGGCGCGCCGACAGCCGGGATCCGGCATCAGCGGGGCGGGGTGGGGGGCGGGGGGCCCTGCCTGCCCCTGCGGCCGCCCGGCTTGAGCCTCAACTAGGTTTGTGCACGTGTCAATCTATTTTTAAACCCTCCTCCGAATACTGTACATTCTGGCATGTGGGCAATTTCCATGCCACCCACCAATGGGAAAATCTCCAGCGACATGCTACAAATTCCGCCCCCACCGGCCTGAGTGTCTCAGTGACCCTGCGCCCCCCCCACCAGCCTGCAGCCCCATGCAACACTTCACAACCACGATGATAACGTGCGTCATCTCGAGCCACTTGGTTTAGTGTACGGCACTTAGCTGGGCAGCAATAAATAAATAGATAGCTGTTCCACGTATGGTTGTGAACTTACTTTATTTTTATTTATTTTCTTAGAGAGAAAGGAAGGGGGTAGAAAGGGAGGTAGAGAAACATCCGAGGGAGAGAGAAGCACTGACCCGGGGACCGAACCTGCAACCCATGCGTGTGTCCGGACTGGGAATCAAAGCACTGTTTGTGCCGCCCAAACCACTGAGCCACGCTGGTCAGGGCAGGGACTTATTTTTTTTAACTTAGGAAGAAGCCCTCCTGCTAGCAAGAGCGGCCCCATGGTGGTGTGGGGACCAGAGGAGAGAGAGGGACCTCGTGACACTGCGACTCAAGAACTGAATTCTTGCGACCCAAGGAAAGAGGAGCTGAGCGCCCGCCTCGTCTTGGCTGGTCACCACCCGCCCCCCGCCCAGCCAGGAGCCTGTTGGAAGCAACAGTGGACATTGCACGTTCCGGGCGTGGGGTCCATGGTCTCGCCTCTTCCTCTGGATCAGAAAAGCCCATGGAGCCCCACCTAAGTGGAGGCGGGGCCAGGGCCTGGGACAGTTGTAGCGAACGAACAAGGGGCCGGCTGCACACAGACCCCAGCAATGCGGACGCCGTCCCCCTCCTTCAGCCAACCACCTGCCTCACCCAGGGAGCGAGTCCCTCCTGAGTGGACCTGGGCCCCCGCCGCTTGGCAGGCTGCCAGCCCCTGTCACGCGCAGCACTGGGGTGTTGGGGTCGGACAGCCGGCCCCCGGCGCTCCCCAGGCAGCGCAGAGCTCTGCTCCCCTAAAGCCCTCCTAGTGCCCATTGTATGCTGGTCACCAACAGACACACCGCACCCGGTCAGCCCTCCCCCAGAGGGAGCAACATGAGGTCGGTGGCACCGCCGTGCCATCCAAGCTCCGCAGTGCCTGGGAGAGCTGTCCCGAGCCGAGTGGGACCAGGGCCTGCGCCCACTTGGTAGAACAAGCCCCCCAGGGGGCATCTGTTGGGGGGGCTTCAAGCAAACGCCTGGTCAAACGCCTGGTCACACATCAGCGCTAAGTCGCACTCTGTGTTTTCTTGGCTGGCTCCAAGGGAAACCTTTGTAAAGCAAGGCCGCTCAGCAGAAAGGTCAGGGGTTTGAAAGCCAAGCAGTGAGCTGAGGTAGCGGCCCGAGGCTGGCTTCCTTTGGCCGGAGGCATCCTGGTGTCATTCTGGTGGAAGCCAGCTGGGGCTTCCTCCAAGGGGCTCCGGGGTGAGGAGGGCAGAGGGCACCATCGCCGGTGAGGCCTGACGTTACCGCGCATTGTGGGGGGACAACGAGCACCCGTGGGTCTCGAGATCGCACCATTACTTCCTTCTGTGACGTGGCACCCAGGTCCCAACCCCACGATCTCTTACCTGCTGGGTTTGTCTCCCGGAGAGCAAACCCGGTCTAATCTGGTGGGGTTTTAAAGCAACCTCTGTTGGCCAGGGCACTTCAGCCGCCACCCCCAGCCGCAGAGCACAGGCCGCTCAACAGCGTTCCGGGTGCAGCCCGGTGCCTAGCGTGTGCCCGCACAGCCAGCTTCGGCAGCAGCTCGGCCCGGAGCACCCTGTTGTTCCGGGCTAAACCGGGGCCCAGAGAGACGGAGCCACTCGCCCAGTTAAGTAGCGGGGGCCGGTTTGAGCTTCAGCCCCTGGCACGCAGGTGTTCGCTTTGAAGGCTAAATGTTTAATTGTGCAGTTTCACCTGCGCGGACTCCCTGGCGAGAGCACAGGGTTGGGACGGGCCGGAAGCGCGCTGAGAACAGGAACAGGCCGGGACCCAGGCTGCCCGTCAATCAGGCCATCAGCCTGAGCTTCCCGCCCTGGGTAGGGCCCTGAGCTGGGCGGGGCTTCCTCGGCCTCACCCGCCTCCCTCGCCACGCAGCCCGCCGCTGCCCACTCGGTTTCCTGTTCCCAGCGTGGCAGGTGCAGCCAGCCAGTCCACGCGGGGACAGGGCCGGGCCCTGAGGCTGTGACCCCAGACCACCCCTCCCAAACCTTGTCCAGCACAGTCTCAGGGTGACATCCGATGGCCAAATCCAGGCCGCGATAAGGGGGCTGCGGTGCCCGCGCACACCCGTAGCTGCTGCCAGGGTGCTGGGATCAGTAACCCAGCCTGCCTGGGTGGGGCGTTGCTTTGTTCCTGCTTTCTGGCCCCCTCAGCCACCCCACCCAGTGTGCAAGAACCGCAGGGGGCAGAGGCAACCCAGCCATCACAGCAGGAAGCCCCCCAGGGCCCCCTCTTCCCTGCTGAGCGCGCTGGGGGTAAGGAAGAGGCGGCTCCCGTCCTGGGGGCGTGAGAGCTGGAGAGACGAGAAAGGAGGGCGTGCTGCAGGCGGGGGTGAGGGGGAGAGGCCAGGAAACAGCCGATATCCCTGCGCGCCCGCGGGAATCCAGGTCCCTGGGGCGCTCACGGCAGCCCGGGCTGCTCCTGCGGGAGCGTGCGGGGCCGACCGCCCCCGCCCCCGCCCTGCGCCCTAGTGGGGCGGGGACAGCGGCTGGGGCCGCCTCTTCCCTCCTCCCGCGCCCCCCAAGCTGGGCGCGCCGCTCAGCCACAGGCTCAGTCGGGACGCGGAGGCTGGCGGTGCGCGCGGAGAGCGCGAGCGAGCGAGGCAGCGAGCGCGCCAGCAGCCGTGCGTGCGCTCCGCTCGGCGCCCCAGGTTCACCCCGCAGCTCAAGCCGGGCGGGAGATCCGGAGGAAGCCGGAGCAGGAGTGGAACCCGGAGGGAACCCGTAGCCCGGAGCCGGGAGTCGGTGGAGAGCGGGGCCCAGAGCCCAGGGTGAGTGCAAGCTCTGAGCGCTCCCAGGTGGCGCGGTCCGGTTCGAGCGCTTCCTGCGGGAGGACGCGCCCCCTCGTTCTTCCGCGCTCTTCCCGGTGGCTCCCTCCATCCTGCGCCGGCCTGGGACGCGCCTACCTTCCTCCGGACTTCCAGCGGCGGAGGTGCCAGACAGAGCCTCGGACCCCGACCAGAGGAGCGCGGCGCCCCGCCCAGCGCGCCCATCATGCGCTTCAGTAGCTCGGCGCCCGGCTCCCAGGGCGCCCACCCCTTCCCGCTGCCGCCGTCGGGGCTGGACGAGGAGCTGCTGGCCCCGAACTTCCGCAATGGCTCGGGCAACGCGTCGGAGCCCGCGCGAGCCTCTTCCAGCAGCGACCTGGACGTGGACACAGACGTCTACTCCAAGGTGCTGGTGACTGTCGTGTACCTGGCTCTCTTCGCGGTGGGCACGGCGGGCAACTCCGTGACGGCGTTCGCGCTGGCGCGCAAGAAGTCGCTGCAGAACCTGCAGAGCACGGTGCACTACCACCTGGGCAGCCTGGCGCTCTCCGACCTGCTCATCCTGCTGCTGGCCTTGCCGGTGGAGCTGTACAACTTCATCTGGGTGCACCACCCCTGGGCCTTCGGCGACGCGGGGTGCCGGGGCTACTACTTCCTCCGCGACACCTGCACCTATGCCACCGCCCTGAACGTGGCCAGCCTGAGCGTGGAGCGCTACCTGGCCATCTGCCACCCCTTCAAGGCCAAGACCCTCATGTCCCGCAGCCGCACCAAGAGGCTCATCGGCGCCATCTGGGCGGCCGCGGGCCTGCTGGCCATGCCCATGCTCTTCACCATGGGCCAGCAGAACCGCAGCGCCGACGGCCAGCACCCCGGCGGCCTGGTGTGCACCCCCGTCGTGGGCATCCCGACGGTCAAGGGCGTCATCCAGGTGAGCGGCCGCCTCCGGGGGGAGGGCTGCGAAGAGACCAGGGTCTCACCTGGGGCACGTCCTCAGGGAAGCCTCAGGGCACCTCCTTCCTCCACCCCAACCGCAGTCTCCTGTGTGTGCGCCCCGAGAAATGTCACTCAGGAAGAGGACGGGGAGGGCCAGGGGCAGCCTGACCCCCTTCTTTTCACCTTTCGCTCCGGGGCTGCCAGGTCTCAGCCCTGTTTCCTCTCCTCCCTTCGTCAAAGGGGGCGGGAGCCTCAGGTCATGACCTCCCCAGGGGTACCCGGTGCCCTGTATGCTGGTGCCTCCTGAAGGGAGTCCCTTTCGTGGGCTTCTCAACCAGCACCGCGTCGCAGGAGGTGGGGTCTGTCTCCTGGGCAGCAGGTGCCCCCCAAAAGCTGCCCGGCCCCACCCACACGTCAGGGACAACTGAGCCTGATGCTTGGTTTGGCCTTAGTTTCCCCACCTGAGCTGCGACCCCCACGGGCAGAGGGCTCGAGAGAGAGCAGCGGACATTCTGGCAGGTTCCTGCACCTGGAGAAAGCTCGGGGTGATGTCCTGAGCGGCCGTGGTGACGACGTTGCCTTGGCTGGGAAGATCCTGAGGCGTCTGGGCGTGGTGGCTGGGGGGGGCTGTGTGAGGTGAGCAACCCTGCAGCCCAGCGACCAGCCGCCTTGGAGGGTCTGAGCAAAGCACCAGGGAACCCGGCTGGGTGGGACCCTGCCCTGACAGCTGGCTTGGAGAGGGACCTGGCAGAGCCGGGCAGGGCAGGGGTACGGTCCCCCCACCCTCGCAGGAGGTGTGCGTGGCAGGGATTGCCACCCACCGAGGAAGAGCAGGCAGAAGTGCCGCTTGGAGCGGCCTCGTGGTCCCAGGACCTGGCTCGCCATGGCGGTGCAGGGCAGGGTGGGAGTCCGAGGGAGGGTCTGGGCGGGGCGGAGGAGGGGGCCAGAGCCGTGCTGTCCCCGTCACAACCGGGCCACACCCGCCCCCCAGACTCACGCTGCAGCCCAGTGGGACGCGTGTGGGGCAGGACCGGCAGAGGGGGCAGGTGCTGTCAGCATGTCAGTCCCTGGGCTGTGGCCGTGAGGTCACAGTTAAGCCACCAGTTCCCATCACCTGTGCTGAGAATGTGTGACTACAGGTGTCCCTTTCCCAAGTAGCCACACGGGGTGGGGGCAAGTCAGAGAGGGGCTGCCCTCCGCCACCTTCCCTGCATGACAGGCGCCGGGCGCAGGGCACGGGGAGCACAGTGGGAGTCGCCGTCCCCCTTCTTCAAGGTCCCGTCATCTTCCCCCAGCACCTGTCTTTGACCAGCGGTGCCCAGGGGCCTCTCCCAGCTTGGGTTGGGGGGTCGGGGGTGGGCATCAGCCCCACCACTTGCCTTCGAAGGTACGACAACATGCAGGTTCAGGTGGGCAACTTGTTGCCCGCCGGGGAAACGCCTCCCCGCAGACCCTGAGTGCTCAGCCAGGACCGTCCGGGTTTGTCTTCATCCAGCCCCGGGCAGAGGGAGCTCAGTGCCCGGAGAGCGCCCCTCTCTGAGCCGCGTGGCCCCTCCGTTCGTCCCGCGGAAGACACCTCATCGACATCGCTCCGCCGCCCCAGGGCCATTGCTCTGAACCCTTGAGCCGGGGCTGGGACACCCGCAGCCTGGGGCGCGTCCCTGCCATGCGTCCTGAGCGTCCACGGTGGACTGGCCTGCTTCTGCACCTGCGTTCACTGAGTGCCGCGGCTTCCCGGCACCCCCAGGGGACGGAGCCCCCGTTCTCCTCCAGAGGCCTCAGCTGCGTGCTGACGGGCTGCTTAGCAAGGTGTTTGCCCGCCGGCCTCAGGCCAGCGGCTGCCTCGGGGGCCCCGGTGTCCACCCAGGCTGCTCCAACATTCCTTACCAGGACGCGGTCTCAGCCCACCCCCTTCCTCTCTTCTGCGTGGCCACCTGCCATCTCAGGGGGTGTTCACCCCTTGTCATGCTCCATCCGGGGCTTCCTGGCCACTTGACAGGTCTGGGCAGACTTCTGCCACTTTTAAAATGACCTCTGGCCAGAGAGGAGCTGGATTCCTGTGTCCCCGTGTGTCCCCCTCATCCTCTGTGTTTGGAGGTATTGACCAGTGTCATGGTCCCTTTCCAAAAACGGGGTCCCCCCCCAGCCGCCACATTTGTGGGTCCCTCCCGGGCACTCGCAAACAGGTCATGTTTAGAAATGAGGTCGTTTGGTGATAACATTTCTGAGCAACTTTGAATCACGGTGAACACGGCAGGGTGTTTCCTGAGTGTAATCGGACTGGGGGCAGATGACAGGCTGAGCAGAGCAGATGGGGACAGTAGGGCAGGGCGGCCCCGAGCCAGCAGGGTGGCTGCCATGGTCCCGCGGCGGGCCCTTTCTCTGACCCCAGCCTTCCCACACGGTCCGTTGGTCAGAGGGACGGCATCAGGAGCAGAGGACACTGGACACTGCAGGAGCAAGCAGTCCTGTGCCCATCCTATGAGGACGTCCCCCCGAGGAACAGGGCTGCCCCCACTGTCCACTCAGGCGCCTCTGGGACGGTGGCCATCCACACGTGGCGCGGTCCGCGGGGTGAGTCCTGCTTGGTCCCCTGCCATCCCAGCTGGCCCCGGGCTCCGACCTCGGGCGTGTTTGGGTCCTGCTGTCACAGGTTCTGTGTTGGTGGCTTCAGGTGGGGCCCGTGTCAGGTCCCACGATGAAGGCCCACTGCACAGCCAGCGGCCGGGAGGGTGACACACCGAGACCAGCATCACCAGGGAGGTCCCGTGTGAGCAGCGGCTGAGGCCTGGTCATATTGTCACCTCATTACTGCCATTTCCAGGGGTCCTCTCCTGGGGGCCCTGCCCCACCGTTCGCCTGTGCAGGAAACCTCTTTCGGATTCAGTGCAAACGGAAGTGCCCCTTGCTGGGGTGGGCCTGACTTCAGAGGTGGGGGACAGCCCTGGTGGGGGGCCCTCCCCCGGGGCAGGTCCCATCCACGCCCACCTGCTCCAATTCCATGGGCACCACATCGGCCCGAGTGGCATTGGGAACTCCAGGCGTTAGAGTCCAATGTGTCTCCGCAGGGCTGGGGCAGCCCAGCGAGACCTGTGTCCCCAAAGTGGAGGAAAGTGGGTCCCAAGGAAACCAGGCCACCGATCGCCGTCCCAGTGTCTCTGTCCCGTGCCGCCGGCTGTGGCCAGTGACCTCCCCCTGGGTGAGGGACGTCTGTTTCCAGGTCTGAGCTGTAAACACGCACACCCAGGAGGACTCGGTGCGAGCGCGTTTTCGTTTATCCTGAGTGCCCACGCAGAGACCAGACGGCAGGGGCGCACGGTGTGCTCGCTGCCGAGGCCACTAATGTTTCCTTCTCTGGTGTCTCCTAGGACCTTTCGTTTTATGTCGTTTGTTTAGGCTGATGGTCCTTTTCGAGTTAATTTTTCTCTAGGGCATGAGACACAATTACTTTTTTGTGTACGGATCCCCGAAGGGCCGAGTCCTCCAACTCCGTTTTTCCTTCCCAAAACCATTCAGCTAGTCTAGGTCCTTTGCTTTCTACGTGACGTTCAGAATCAGCTTTGCAATCAGTGTGTGTCAGAAGCCCACTGCGACTCCGACTGGGGCTGCGCTCGCCCCCGGGCCAGTGTGGGAGACGTGGGCCCCGGCACGGAGCCTGTCGCCCGCTAGTGCAGTGCCTCCCCCGTTCATCCGGGGCACCTTTCGTTCATCCTGGCAGTGGTCTCCAGCGTGCAGACCCTACACACACCCCAACCCTTGGTGTTCATTCTCTAACGGCTGCTCTCGGCCGCCAGCGCACACCCGAGGCTTCCGGGCCCGACGTTGCCGCTCACGCCTGACCCTGCCCACCCCTCGCTCTTCACCTGCAGGTCTCGCTCTCTCTCTCCCCTTCTTTTTTAAGATTTTATTTATTTATTTTTAGACAGAGGGGAAGGGACAGAGAAAGGGAGGGAGAGAAACATCAGTGTGTGGTTGCCTCTCACGCGCCCCCTACTGGGGACTGACCCATAAACCAGGCCTGTGCCCTGACCAGGGATTGAACTGGTGACCCTTCGGTCCATAGGCTGACGCTCAATCCATGGAGCCACACCAGCTGGGGCCTTCTCTCTCTCTCTCTCTCTCTCTCTCTCTCTCTCTCTCTCTCTCTCTCTCTTTTTTTAAAGAGAGAGAGATGAAGTGGAGAGAGGAGAGGAGAGAAACATGGATTTGTTGTTCCACTTACTGATGGCTTCATCGGTTGGTTCTTGTGCGTGCCCTGACCAGGGATTGAACCTGCAACCGGTGCCTGGCTCTGCCGGTTCACGCCACTCGGCTGCCACGGCCCCACATCTCTGCCTCCCCTGCTCCTAATCTCATGATCAGGAAAATGCCCCCAAGAACAGAAACGGGTGACGGTGGACTGACCGTGTGCGGGGCCCCCGTCCCCCGCCTCCCGCCGCCCAGCCCAGGGACCAGAGTCTCGCGCTGCGGCTTGCCCGGCGTCTGTAAACTGTCGCCTGATCCGTTGTGTGCAGTCGTGCAGCTGTTTATACCGGAGACACAGCCCAGGGCCCCAAGTGGGAGTCTTCTGTGGATCTTAAACACGGCCCACTTTTCAAAAATACCTGACGTAGTTGATGGGAAAAGACAGGCTCAAAGGGATTATTAAAACAATGTTACAAAAGGATACACGAGAAGAGACGGAGCCATCCGAGGAACAAAGCCGGAGCCGCAGTGTTTGGGCGAAGCTTAGACTGAGAACATTTTTAGTCCATTGTCTGCTAAGAGGTGTATTTATTGTAAATTCCAGCCATTCCCCCCAGACGTGTGTGATCGTTAGGGCCGTTCTTCGGAGACTCGTGTGCTCTGGTAACTCGGGAGCAACCCCTTTATCAAAAACCGTGCCCCGTCCGGCCTCCTGAGCCTGGGGGGGCCCTGGGGCTGCTGGGGGTGACCCCCGTTTAGGAATTCAGTTGTCACCGTGCGCAGGGGCGACTGTAAGTCCCCAGCTGTTTGGCAGGATCTGCTCTGGCTCCTGAGGGTCCGGAGAGAGTGAAAGTTTGCTGGGTCATGTCCTTGGGGAGACCCCTGCCTCGGGCTGGGCAGGACACACTGCCCTGGGGCCAGAGTCAAGCACCCGCTGGACTCCTAAGTCAGCCGACCTGGGCTCCATGCCCAATGGGTGTGCGCGGTGGAAGTAGCTGTCAAGGGTCGGCATTTATTTCCCGGGATGAGGGAGAAGCCGTCGCATCTGTACTGACCCCTGTCCTGGGATCCCCGGACCTGGCCGCACCCTCTACTCCCATCGCCACCAGCTGCTCCCAGAAACCCCTCGGGGGGGGCCAAAGTGGGGGGCTCAGGGTCGCTCTTGAACACATGGCCTGGAGACGCCCCTCTGGAGCGTCCTCAGGGTGGAGAGCCCTGCAACGCCACTTGTTTACTTCCCCTCCAGCAGTGGGCCTGGGGAGGCTGGGCCGAGGAAAAGCGCTGTGAATTCCACGGAGCTCGCTCAGGGGACCTCCAGGGTGTCTGCCCCTCGTCCCTGACAGTAGGTCAGGAGCACGGTCGCTGGTCACAGGGCAGGGGACAGGATAGGAGAGAGGCCACGCAAAGGCCCCTCTATCCCCACAGGCTGGCTGCCTGGGACCCAGATGCTGCCCACCCCCGAGGCCCGTGGTGCGGAGCTGGACCGTCCTCTCAGGGGGTGGCTGCCCCTCCAGCGGGCTGCACGGCGTGGGAGGGGGAGGGGCAGGCGCGGGCCCAGGGCTCCCATGGGGCCTCAGAGGCCCGGAAGGCTGGGGACAGCGCTGGACGGCCGCAGGGAGCTGCCAGACAGGCTCTTGAGTGGTGGTCTGGGGTTGGGATGGCCCCCCGTGCGAAGGGGCTTTTCTGGACCAGGAGGTGCCTCTGAGGTCCCCACCTGTCGAGCTCGCCGACAGGCTGGACGCGGAGGATGGCAGTGCACTTGGACAAGGCCAGCCCCACCCCACACCCTGCAGTTCATTTTCCTGACAGCTTGTTTGAAGGCCGCCTGTCTGACGTGTTAAAAATGCCCACGTTTGTGCAGATCCGGGGAACCGCTAGAAACACAAAGCTTCCGGGTGACACCCAAGGCAGGTCCTCACATTTTGAAAATGCTCGGTGACACCATTTGTCCTGGAAGCCTTGGGAAGGGAGCGCCACGGGCCTCTTGAACAGACACACTAGTGGCCTGGGCTGCGGTCACAAAGCCCTGTCCCAGCCCCTGGTCTGAGCAGACCGGGGCCCAAGGGAGCTGCCCTCTGGCCTGAGACCTGCCACGACCCACGGAGACTCAGTCAGGCCAGCAGTGCAGGGACGCGGGTCCCCGGCCGCCTGCCCCAGCCGAGGGCCCCCTCTGGGATGGACATTCAAAGCATTTAGCTCTGGCGTCAGCCCATCTGGGGCACTTCCTGCTGAATGTTAATGCGACCCTTCCCTGACCTTCTACACTAACCCACAAAACAGACGGGGCACCTCTGGATTGACTCCCCCGGGGAATTGTGAGCTGGGGCACGCTGCAGGGGACACAGTGAGAACCCCAGCACTGGCGTGCCAGGAATCAGGCCGGGCCTCCGGGGAGGCCCGTTCCGGGAGCCGGCCGCCTGGCCACAGCTGCGTGGGACTTCCACCTGCGCCGCCAATAAATTAAACTCGCTCCCCTGCCCTGGGGAAACGGCGGCTGCGAGAATGGCGCCCAGGAGGGCGGGCTCTTTGTCCTCACCCGAGGACACATTTTCACTGTGTTTAGAGAAGGGGAGAGACAACGAGAGAAACGCCAGGGTGAGAGAAGCCTCGGTCAGCTCCCGCCTGCGGGGGCCCCACCGGGAATCGCAGCTGTAACGTTTCGGTGTGTGGGACAGCGCTCCAACCAACTGAGCCACCTGGCCAACACAGGGTGGGCGCTGTATGACTCAGCCAAGGGGTGGACGTCCCCAGGGACAGAGGACAGGCCCCGTGGGAGCCGTCACTCTGCGTTCCACCTGTGAGGGGCGCCGGCGTCCCTGCCACCCACGCGCGGTCCCCGGTGGTCCCCAGAGGGACCTCCTGCGCAGGCCCAGCCCTTCAGCACCGGGCAGCAGCAAGGGCTGGGGGTGGACCTCGGCGAGGCCCAGCCTGCGGTTTGCCGGGAACAGGTGGGTCCAAGTGCCGGAGCACAGCGCGCTGCGAACAGCTGGCTTCTGCCACCGAAAATAAACAAGCCTGTCGCCGCCGGGGACCGCCGCTCCTCCCCGAGCCGGGCCCATCCAGCAGGCGGGTCTGGGGCCAACTCCTGTGCTCGCTCGTCGGCAGGGCCGCAGGCGCTCAGCCGAGGTGGCTCTGATGCACGTCCCTGCAGGCGACCACTGGGCTGGCGGCGAAACACCTGTGTAGGTGGCACTGACTGGGGGCCGGACGTGGTTTTGTGAGAACATGGGTCCAGGGTGGCTGCAGGGGGAGCCTTCGGCTGGGATCCTGGACCCTGGGACTGTCGTTGTCTCCGGCCCGAAAACTTCTCCCATAAAGAACCCGGGGTGGCCGTGTCCTGCTCAGCCCGTGCCCCTCGACCCAGGGCCGGACCCGGTCTGCAGGAGCGTCCTGGGGACCGGTGTGGGGCGGGGCGGGCGGGGAGCTAGGGGTGCCAGAGCCCCTCACAGCCACCTCTGGTTTAAGCCAAGTCCCTCCTCTCCACTCCGCTCTTTGTTCCCTGGTTCCACTCCCCCCCCCCGCCCTCTCTCCTCCAGTTGGGGTCCCAGAGGGGTAGCCCAGGCTGGAGGACGTGGCTGACATCTGGGTGAAAGGGGCCTCTGGCCGCTGGCAGCTTTGAAATTCCAAATTGCTCTCCGTGAGACACCACTGTGGGCCTTGGTCAGACTCGTCAGGTCATGGCGGAGCGGCGTGGCGCCCAGGTGGGCGGGTCCTGGCACCGAGGAAGGGACCCACGTGGAGCCTCGCAGCTGAGGCGCTTCACACCAGCCCGGGACTTGCAGATCCCAGCGACTGAAATGTCATAAACAGTGTGCGTTCGGGTTTTTGGGAGAAGATCTGTCAGAGAAAATGTATCTTGATTACCAGTCATAACAGGGAAACTGCCCCCGCGGCCCTGGCAGGGCTGCCTGAAGCTCCTCCACATACGCCACCGTCCTTCCGAGTCACAGCTCCGGGCGTCCAGACCTCACGCCAGCTGCAGGGACCGGGACGGGGACGGGCTGCCCTCCCTCCTGAAGCGGCCAGCACAGCCTCGCTCCTCCATGGGCTGAGTGCCAGCGGCCCCCCTGGGGTGTCAGTCAGGGACCGTTCCAGCTTCCCAGGTCAGGAAGAGAGTTCTAGAAAGCGGGGTTGCAACGGGCGCACTCAGGGTCTGGGTGGGCAGCTGGGGAGGACACGGCATGGTGGTCCCTCTCCTGGGGACGGGAGAGAGACACGGAGGGACAGGGAGGGGACACCGCCCGCTGACGGCCACCCTTGACCAGGGTCGCCACTGACAGGGAAGCAGGCCTTGAGTCGGTGAGCAGGCCATGGGTGAGGAGCCACAGCTGGGAGGGACGTGTGGTTAAGCCACCGCCCCGGCGAGGCCTCGTGACAGCCGGCACGCGGCCTGCGGCTGCACCATCCCCGGCTCTGACCGCACCCCCCACGCCGCCCACACCGGACACGCTCTCTCTGCTTCTGTATGGAGCTGCTGGAGAGGGTTAAGCCTGGTTCATGGCCGGCACACTGTTTGCACGAGGCCGTCCTGGCGTGGGCGCCACCTCCAGGGGAGGGGCTGCCTGGTGATGAGACCACGGTGGGGTCCCCATGACGAGGCCAGAGGGCCCCCGACCCGCTTCAGCCCCAGGAGGACTCAAAAAGGTGTCCTCACCAGAAGCTGTCCCCACCAGCGCCCCGACCTGGGCCACCCCCCGCAGAACTGGAGAAGTGTGAGTGAGGGGGCAGCGGTGGGGGCGGGCGGTGGCTCCAGGCGCCGACCCCAGGCAGCCGACCAAGGGTGGTGGTGGGGGCGGGAGAACAAATGTTCTCCCTAACTACAGAAAAGAGTGGAGGACCCGCTACACCCCTCCTGGGACCCAGGAAGGGGGGCAGCTCCAGGTCTTGGCTGGGCGGGGGCGGGGGGCCTCTACCACAGAGGCTGGCCTGTCCCCACGCAGTCCTAGCTCCATGGCCGGCCCCATTCACAGTTCTGAAAATGGCCGTGATTTTGGCGGCGGAAGAGGTGGGGCGGCGGGCGGGAGGGGAGAAATGCCTCATTTTCTTTCCTCCACGGCTGCTGGTGGTTCAGCCAGACTGGCCTCTCCAACAAAGCCCCAGCGGTGCAGGCCTGGAGCTCTCCGAGTCTAACAAATGAACCAATTATGTCTTTGTGACAAACTGTTATTAGGAAGGAGATTAAATTCCTTTCGTGGGTGGAGGAACGGCACAGACGAAGGGACCCGGGGACAGAACGAGCCCCCTGGAACAGCCTCCTCATCCCCCAGAGGCTTGGAAAGAAGCTGCCAGATGCTGGCTGAGCTGGGGTGGGTCCCTTCCCCTTGGGGGCCGCTCCCAGCCCTCCTCCATTGGCCACTGGGCTCGGGTCCACCGTAACCAGACCTACCTAAGGCAGGACGGAGCACTAATTCTGTTGCAAGAAGCCGAGACGCTGGGTTCAACGCCAGATGCCCACAGGGACGTCAGGGACCAACTCTGCCAGTGGCCGGGAATTCGAGATTGCGTGGCCACAGCATATTTGCTAAACTGCCCACGGAATTACGAGACAAGAAAACACTCAGAATTGTGGGGCTGGAGGCTCCACTGCCAGCGAGGACGGGCACACAGAGGACGCGCGGCCAGCCAGCCGTGTAGGGTCGGGGAGTCAAGTCCCAGGCCCAGCCAGGCTCCAGCTGCAGGTGGGAAGGTTCCCTGGTGCAGCGGGCGCCTGCTTGGGACCCTGGCCGCAGCTCCGTGGGTCCCGGGCGACCTGCGGTTGAGGGATTTTGAACAACTGCCTGGGAACCTACTCCCAGCCCCATGCAACCGCCAGGGGGTCCTGGTCAGGACCCGGCCCCCCTCTTCCCCCGAGATGGGCCGGAGCACGCTCTCTGTGGCTTGCCTGCTGCCCGCGCTCAGGTGGCCACTCAGGCTCCTCCTTGCGCCAGTTCTGCCGGCACGGGAGCGGGGGCCGCGTGCCGGGGTCTGCCGCCCACCCCCTGCTCTCTGCTCTGCCCCTGTCCTTGCCAAGGATTTTTAAAGCCTCTTTGTTGCTGCCCGGAAGACGTCCCACGGATGCGAACATTCTCGTGGCTTCTTAGCCAGCAGACATTTGAAAACACGGCGGAGAGGCCCACACCCTCCGTGGCTGGCCGCTCCGTGCAGGGGGCTTCCACGCGGCTCTGGGAGGCACTGGCAGGACCAGAAGGCCAAGGCCAGGCCCTCAGCGCCGGTCCTGTGCTGCCAAGGGGCGGGGCCCATCCTGCCCCCCGAGGGAGGGCACCTCCCTGGGCACAGGTGGAGGGAGGGCCATCTCCCTAATCCGACTGAGGGTCCCCCAGCGGCCTGGCTGGTGCCAGGGTGGCAGCGCAGCCGGGAGCAGACGGGACGTGGCCCCACGGGGCTTCCGTTCTGCCAGGCTCACTCTCAGGCTGCGCGCTCTGTGGCCCTGGCGCCCCGGGTCGGGAGAGACCCTGCGGGGGACACGGGCTGCCCACCCGCCCCTCCTCAGAGGACTGAAAGGGTCTGGGGACAGGTGGGGTGGTCTTGATGGCCTCGACCCCTGGCTGGCTTGGCCCCTGCCCACCCCAGGTCTCCGCTACCCAGGACCCTCCCCACGGGGCAGCCGGGGCTGGCGTGTCGGCCACTGTCCATGGTGCTGAACCCGAGGCCCCTGGGATAGAAACCTTCTCTCCACTGCGAGTCCACGGTGACTCTGGTCCAGCCTCTCCCAGGGGCCAGGGCGGAGGAGAGATGGGCAGGCGTCCAGCCCTGAGAGGTCGCCGAGGACTAGAAGTGATTCTCAAAAATGTTCAGCTACCCCCCCAAAACGTGTCCCCTCTGGGGAGCTGGGGGCGGCACCCACCCAGTGAAGCTTCGCTGGTGGGGATGCATCTCCTTGCCGTGTCTGGCTGCCACCCCTGCCCCACACGCCCCCTCCGGGCTCATCACTCTCCCCAGCGGACGCACCCGAGACGCGTGAGGGCCTGGCCAGGCCGGGTGGGTCTGAGCTCACAGCCGGGCTCGTTCCCGGGCCTGCATGTTTTCTTCTATAAAGTGAGGATGCCAGGAAGAAAGGCTCTTCCCTCGCATCTGGCCGCAGCCGTTGGGTGAGCCAGGGTGGGTGCCCAGGCACCCCCAGGAGCTATGGAGGAGGAAGCGGCCCGATGAGACGCGCTTCCTTCTTGGGCCGCGCCGCCGCCAGGACGGCCAGCTCTCTGTGCTCCAGGGCCCCCACCCCCCAGCCCGATAAAGCCGCAGGCTGGGTGGGATACAAGGCGAAGCAGGGTCACGTCATATACCAGATTCGTGGGCACCGCGGTGGCTGCCGACACCCCGTTCCTCAGGGTGCGGCCTCCGGCAAGCCTATCCATCACGGCACAGACCAGCTGACGTTTGCTGGGAGGCCTCGGCCTGTTGCCTGTTGCCGAGGAGCGAGCTGGATGCTGCTGCGGGGCTCTGAGGGCCCTGAACTCTCACCGGGTCGGTAAAGACCCCGTCCCCCTGCTCTGAGGTGATGCTCGTTGATCCCTTCCGCACGGCTGTCGGAAGGAACCCTGACACCCGGTGGGTCAGCAGGCTGGGCCACAAACCCAGGGAGAGGTGGGGCCCCCGCCTGTGGGCCGCATGAGCCACGGCCCGGGGGAGGGCCACATACCCTGCCACACTACCCTCCGCTCTCTCTGTGCAGCTCGGGGGCGGCGTGGTGCCCCAAGCGCCACCGTTACCGCTCACACAAGTGACATTCGCAGTGCTCTTAGCTGATAAGCAATTTCGGACAGTCCAACAAAAAGTGAGATGCGGATAGCTTCTACCCCGTGGGCGCGCGGTGCGTGTTCAGTGGGGAGACACACCCCGCTCTGAGCCTGGCATCTGGCTGATGGAAGCGCCCCGGGAATGGTTAGCCAGAGGCTGTGTGCCAACTAGAAAGTGGGCTCAGAGGCACTAAATGTCCTGGGTTATGCTGAGCCTAAATCGGCGTGTTCGAGCTCCCCGGCAGCGGGCCGGCTGAGCTCCGCGGGGCCGAGGCTGGTGGCCAGAGGCAGCTAAGCCAAGTCCTGCGCTGCACACAGTCCCCTGGGGCCCCCTCCCCATGGTGGCCTTTCAGGCAATAAGACGAGCCCCCAGCTGGGACCTCAGGCCACGGCCCCTCTGGGTCCCACACCCTGTCCTGTCCCCAGGTCCTCTGCACGGGACTTAGAAATGCTGGCAGTTCTGGGACCAGTGGGGGTCCCGCCCCGAGCCACACGCTGGACCTCCGGTCCACGGCGCGCCGCTCAGCTCTGGCCTGTCCTGCCTTCCAGATGCTCGTCACTGTGGACTGTGTGTGTCCTACTGAACACAGGGTCCCAGCGGCATCTAGAGCATTAGATGAGGGACAACCGAGGGCAAAGTGTCACCCTGGACGATGTCGGGGCGCGTGCGGGAGGCAGCTGATCGATGTTTCTCCCTCACCTCAGCGTCTCTCTCCCTCTCTAAAATCAGCGAGCATGTCCTCGGGCTGAGGACTTTTAAGCGGCCTCCTTCCAGCGCAGCCTCGTAGCTGCTGGGGCTGGTGCCTCCCTGCCCTGCGCTGGCCCGTCACGCAGCCTTTCCAGAAATTTCCTGGCTGTGCTTAGATTATATATATTTTGTTCCATTTGACTCTTGGAATTAGCCTGTCTGTTCCCAAGTCACTGTCATATTTTATTGGGACAAATGCACAGCCCAGACACAGCTCGCTCGTGTCCTGCGTCTCTGTCCGGGGGCCCTGGCCTCCCTTCCTGTGGCCGCGTTCCCAGAGGTTCTGCACGTGGCTGGCCGGGTGCGCTCCTCTTGGCTTGTTGCTGGAGTGGGGGGGCTGCTCCCCTGCCCCAGGAGTGGGGGGCAGAGTGCCGAAAAAGGGACCCGGCCCGAGCCCCCGTCTGTACCCTGAGTCTTGCAGGGAGAAGGCTGACCCCGAGAGCCGGGCGTCCCCCGAGGCAGACTCCGTCAGGCCTCCCGGCTGCAGGGCTGGCGGAAGACACCGGGAGGCCCCTCCCGGCCCCTGGGAGTCAGCACGGCCGGAGCCTCGTCTCCGAGCCCAGGGCCTGGTGCCCGATCGGGGGGGCCCCCTCCCCTCACCCCTGGGACCTCCGGATCAAGGGCCTAGGTGGCTCCCAGCTGGGGGCCCACTGGGGGCCTCGGGCCAGACCCCACGGCCCGCCCGCCTGGCCCCGGCGTCCTGGCTGCTTATGCCGCCTGCCCTTAGCGAGCCGCAGCATTTTAAATGTTTTGACGTTTAAAATCTGTTTCGGATACATTTGTCCCATTTAAATTATATCCAGTTGCAGTGACTCACGGGGAACCCATTTGTCTTCTGGGCCCAGGCCCAGCATCTGCCTGGAGCCCATCTGGCTCCTGGCCTGGCTGGGGGCCCCAGAAGCCTTCCCGGGGCTGCCCCCGGCCCGCGCCAGCACCTCGCCGTCCTGCGGAAGGTGGACTCCAAAGGGAAAGCAGCGGGACTGAGGGAGGGGGCGGCCCCCAACATCCGGGCCTGCGCCCCAGCTGCGGAGACAGGGAAGAGCGGGGGGCCTGGCGTGCGGGCAACGGTGATGGGTGCGGGGGCCGGCCCGCATGGAAAAGGCTGTCCGCCCAGGAGACCGGGCTGCGCAGTCTGGCGTGTTTGTCCTCCGGCTTAGCGAGGCCATGTGCAAATGCCCCCGGAGGCAAGCAGAGGCCTCAGGTGGGCCCGGTGCACCGTGGGGGCTCAGCCAGCACCCTGAGAGAGCAGGACAGAGCCCACCCACGTCTGGAAGCACTGGCAGGGCTGGGTGGCTGCCGGCGGCCCCGCAGACATGCCCACATCGGCAGGACAGCTCTGGGACCGTCCTCCCCCCGCTGGGAGCGTCACAGTCGTCTTCTCCATCCCGCCCCCCCATTCAGATTACCGAAGACCTGTGTGTCACCTCCCGGTGGCCACAACAGAAGCTAAGTCCTTTGGGACTCTCTGACCCTGATGCCATGAACACGTCCTGTCCCTACTCTCTCTCTCCAGTTACCATACTCTCTTCCTGGCAACTGGAAAGAATCATCTCTATGAAAGCGAATTTCAAAAGCAGGAAGAATTTCTTGTTGGTCTGCCCTTACAGGGAACACACGTGACTGTCGTCTTCTTGGGGAGGCTGTGCTCTCAGAGTGAGGAGGCCGTGGTGGGAGGGTCCCAGGGAACCCCAAGCGCAGACACTCGGGGCAACCCCCAGGCTGCAGCCCATGCTGGCGGTCTCTGCAGGGACCACCCAAAGCGCCCTGGGAATTGGAAGTTTGAAACGAGCCTTGGAAGCAGGTCCGCAGACGGGACGGAGATGCTGCTGCCCGGCACAGGGGCACTGCGGGTGCCAACAGCAGGGCGTCCGGATGCGACGCGCACATTTAACAAAGAATAAAAACCTGACGTGGTTTTGACACGCGCGAGGCGGCTGTCAGAGGCGTGGGAGGCACACCGGGGCCGTGAGCCTCCACTCTCGCTCCCGCGGGTCCACAGCTCGTCACAGCTCAGCCGCCCGCCGTTCTGGTCACGAGCAGTGGTGCCACCCCCGGGAGGCGGGCCATGGCCCTAGGGCTGAGCAGGCGCCTGCAAGTCCAGTCTCAGCCAGGTGACATCGAGGGCCTGGTCAAGTCCATGTCCAGCCTCTTGTGAGCCCATGACCTTGGCCATCCCCTTGGCCCCTTCGAGACCTGGTTTCCCAGACGCAGGGTGACATGGGAGTGACAGCGCTGATACGAAGCACTTTACAACACACTGGGAGGCAGCTGGGGGGACAGAGGAGAGTTCGTGTCTGCCCGTAAACCGACCGCAGGCGGCGAGGAATGCAGCGCTCAGCGTCCCGGCGAGAGGTGGTGGCCATGGACGCTCTGTGTCCAGGCCCAGGCACACAGGGCCTGTCCCTTTGCCACGGCCGGACACTCCAGAGTTTGCCTCCACACTGTCTGCAGGCTCCCCCGGGCGGAGGGCTCCAGAGGGGCCGCAAAGCCTGCGAGCCTCTGAGCCAGGGGCTGGGGACAGGCAGAGACTCGAGCCTGGGGGCGGGGGCGTGTGTCTGCCAGTCACCTCGGTCCACCAAGCGCCTTCCACACCTGGGCCCCAGGCCACACCTGCGGGTCTGACAGGCTGCCCGCCTCCTTCTCTCCCCAGCTCAGCACCTTCATGTCTTTCGTGCTCCCCATGGTGGTCATCTCCGTCCTCAACACCATCATCGCCAAGAAGCTGACGGTCATGGTCCGCCAGGCGGCCGAGCAGGGCCAGGTGTGCGCGGCTGGGGACAAGCCCCCCTCGTTCAGCCTGTCCGTCGAGCCTGGCAGGACCCAGGCTCTGCGCCACGGAGTCCAGGTTTTACGTACGTAACCACTGGGCCTCTGGGGGGCGGGGGGCGGCCAGGGTCCCGCAAAGCAGTGGGTGCTGTGCCCCGAATCGGGGGCAGAGTTTAAAGACCTACAAAGTAGAGCATTTCAGGGCCAAGACCTAGAGTGCTGGCTCCCCCAGGGTCAGCGCTGCATGTTGCTGCGTCCGTCCCTCCATCGTCCATCCATCCGTCTGTCATCCATCCGTCCGTCCATTTATCTACACACTCTCACATTCGCTCATCCGTTTGCTCGCTCACTCGCTCGTTTATCTGTGCGCCCACTCAGCAGTCTCGTGGGCCCCGACTCTGGGTCAGACAGTGGCTCCCAGAGCCGGGGCAGCAGAGGCAGGGCCACCCCGACGCTCCAGCGGGAGCACGGGCTCCACCAGAGGAAGCGGACACGCATCCCACGCGCACAGATGGCGATGAGCATGAAGAAGACGGCGAAGCCACGCACCAACAGCCAAGAGGGGCTCTCTAAGGAGGCGACGTCCCACTGAGACCAGCAGGACGGAGCCGATCTCGGCCACAGAGCTGCCGGCCAAGGGCACGGCCGTGCCAAGGCCCTGGGGTGGGGAGAGCTGGCCAGAAAGCTGGCTGGTGCTAGGCGTGGAGTCACGTCCCTGCCCTCTGAGGCTGGCTTGTGTCGCTGGGCATCCGGTCCCCACGGTGTGTCCCGTGTCAGCAGTGGGCTGGCCGGAGGCAGCCCTGTTTTCAACTTTTGGAAGAACTGCCATGCTGTTTCCCAGAGTGGCTGCACCGTTGTCCGTTCCCACCAGCAGAGGATAAAGTGTCCAGTTTCTCCACGTCCAGCTAGAAATTGCCACTTCTCTGGTTGGTTTGCTTCTCTTCGCGGCCGCCCCCCGACGGGTGTGAGGCCGGGTCTCCCGTGGTTTGGATTCGAGTTTCCCGGAGCGGTGATATTGAGTGTATTTTCACGGGCTTTTCTCGTCATCTTTGCTGAAATGTCTACTCCTGTCCTTTGTTGCCCGTTTTTGAAGTAGGTTTTTTGTCGTTTTCTTCTTGAGTTTCGGACGTCCTGTGTATTCTGGACATTAACCCCTTATCAACGTGCGGTTCGCAAATCTCTCCCGTTCTGCCGCTGCCTTTTCACTCTGGATGGTGTCCTTTGAGCCAGTTTTTAATTTTGCAAGACAGAATGGCTTTTTTTTTTCTTGTATCGCGCGGACCTTTGCTGTCAGGGGCAGCGTGGCCAACTGCGGACTCGTGAAGCTTTTGTCCTATGTCTCCTCCTGAGTCTCACGTTTAGGTCCTTGATCCATTTTGAGTTAATTTTTGTACATATTTTTGTATTTTGGATGATCCGCATGCAAGGTAAGGGTCGGGCTGCCCCCTCCGCACGCGGGTGTCCAGTGTCCTGGCACCGTTTGCCGCAAAGCCTGTCCTTTCCCCACTGAATGCTCTCGACACCGGGTCACAAATCGCTTGCTCCTCTACGTGAAGGGCTCTTTCTGGCCCTGCCGCTCTAGCCCACTGGCCTGTGTGGCTGTCTTCCTGCCGGGTCTCTTTGTTTTGTTTTCTTTGACTTTGTGGCTAAGTTTTGAAACCAGAGCTCTGTCCTTCTTTCTCAGGATCGTTTGGCTATCCGGGGCCCCCCGGAGGCTCCATAGGGATTTTAGGGCGAGTGGTTCTCCTGTTTCTACAAGAAATGCCACTGGGAGCCTCACAGAGGTGGCACTGCACCTGTGCCTCGCCGTGGCTGGCGTTGACGTCTGCCCAGCCCTCGGCCTGCTGGCCTGGGACCGCGGACGTCCGCCCTGCCCCCCGAGACCCGTGTCTCTGTCCCCGTCACAGGCGCTGTGGTCGTGGCCTTCGTGGTCTGCTGGCTGCCCTACCACGTGCGACGCCTCATGTTCTGCTACATTTCTGAGGAGCAGTGGACCCCGTGAGTACCGGGAAGCCAGGGCGGGGGTGCGTCCCCCGAAAGAGGTCGGGGTGGGGGGCTCTGAGAGGGGCAGCTCAGGACAGGGCTCAGGGGTGTGAGAGCCAGGTGTGCCCCAGCGGGCCCTCGGGCGCAGCTGTGACCAGGCCGGGGTGGTGGTGGTAGGGGCTGTGGAGGGACAGGCGGCAGCAGGAAAGGAAGGCGCGTTCTAGGGGCTTCTGCGCTGAGATAGGGTTAGAGGCGTCCACGGAGGGACGGGGAAGGGCTGGCTCCCCTGGATGAGGGAGGAGGGTGGCAGCTGGCTGGAGGTGGCCAGGGACTCGGGGAGGGCCGCGCTCTTTCCAGCGGGCCTTCCTGAGACACAGCCTCAGGCCCCACGTGAGCGTCTTTCTGCACAGCGGGGCTTCCGGACCCAGGGGGCGCTGGCTCTTCACAGGGAAGGGGAACCATCGGGAGGACAAACCTAGGATCGAGGAGAAGTTACGGGAGTCCCAAATAACGGGTTTCTGAAATTCGGGGCTTCCTATGGTGAAGTGAGCAGCGTGGCGAGGGAGGGAGGGCCCCGTGGTTGGAGGCGAACAAGCGCAGGGCGAGGACCCAGCTGCCTAGGAGGCCGGGACGGGGAGGTTCCTGCCCTCGCTGTTGGGTTGAGGCAGGGACCAGCGGCACCTGTAGCTGCGGGGCCTGGGGCTCCGCACGCAGCGGGGCAGGCCGGGGGTGGGGGTGCTTCAGGGAGAGGTGGGGACGGCCACACCCTGCTGGTAACTGAGCTCGGCTGACAGGTGGCAGGCGGGACGGCAGTCAGAACTCCCAGCTCCTCAGGAGAAGCCTGAACCTGGGGTTTCCTATGACCTGTCCTCACAGCCAAAGACGCGTAACTGGCTTCCAGGTCACTGTCCCACGTGGGCCGCGGCCGTCGCTGCCTGCGGCCTGAGCACCCCCTCCCACCCCAGGTTCCTCTACGACTTCTACCACTACTTCTACATGCTGACCAACGCCCTCTTCTACGTGAGCTCCGCCATCAACCCCGTCCTGTACAACCTGGTCTCCGCCAGCTTCCGCCAGACCTTCCTGGCCACGCTGGCCTGCCTCTGTCCCCTGGGGGCGCGCAGGGGGAGGGGGCCTGCCTTTGCCAGGAAGACCAACAGCGTGTCCAGCAACCACACCTTCTCCAGCAACGTCACCAAGGAGACGCTGTCTTAGGGCTGGGGAGGGTGGGGGGCAGCAGTGCCCGGGAGGGGCGGGGAGGGGGCTGGCCTGCCGATTGGCCGCCACCTCCACCCCGCTCCCCAGAGCCAGAACGAGGGTCAGCTGGAGGCCTTCACCCGGGACGCAAATGGGACCCGGAGGCCCCATTTCTTTCAGTGGCTCCGCTCTCGCCGCCCCTCCCTCACCCTCCCCATCCCTCCCTTCTGGCCTCTTTCAAAGCCCGAGAGAGCGGTTCTCTCCCAGACCCAAAGAGAGCCTTTAATGAGGGAAAATTGGTGTCGGGCGAAAGGCAGTCCGATTCCCAGACTAACGGACTCTCGAGAGCAGAGACGAAGGCCCGGGGCAGCTGGGCGGGGCCCTGGGGAGGCCGTGACCCCAGGGTGGGCCCTGGGGGGAGCCAGGCTGGCAGGGTGCCCGTGTCCTTCCCGCTTCGCGTCCGGCTCAGGAGCAAGTCAGCCCCGGGGCAGAGGGCGCCCAGGGACCCCGCCTCTCCGGGGTGATTCCGGCAAAGCTTGGATGTGCTCTAAGGGAGAGTCAAGGTCGACCTGGCATCACCGGGCCGGTCCTCTCCCGCCTCCTCTTCCTCCTTTTCCTCCTCCCCAAGGTGGCAGCGAGACTGCAGGGACACCGCATGGCAGCCGGCTGGCAGTCCTCCCTGCTGGCCTCCCTGGCGGGTCGGCGGGTCCTGGCCTCCCTACACCTGCCCAGGAGCCCTGGCCAGGACAGAGGCTCTCTCCCCGGCTGTGCAGGTGGGCCCAGGGGGCCGGGGGCGGGGAGTGGACAGGCAGCCGCCGGCAAGGGGAGGAGCTGCAGGGCCCGGCAGCCCGCTGGCCGGCAGCCAGGCAGAGCCCCGGGCCTGCACTACCGGCCGGCGGCCCCAGCGCCAGGCTCCCGGCGCCCAGCAAAGCAGGCGCCTCCTTGGCCTGAGGGAACCAGTCTCCCAATGGGGCAGGAGAGCCAGGCCCCAGAGAAGGCCCCCCGAGTCAGGACAGAGTGGGCCCCCGGGGAGCTGTCCTAGACCAGCCGGGGCCTCGAGGGCCAGAAAGCAAAGCGCGGGCGTTTTTATGGATGTTTCCCCCGGGCACGGGGCTTGTTTGCCCAGAAGGGAGGCGGGCAGACGGGCGACGGCCTGCGTAGGCAGCGCAGACACAGGACTCGGGGGACCTCGTCCTGGCCCGGGGTCCCGGGCTCAGCCTCCCCATCCGTAAAGACAGCGAGCAGGACACCACGACAGCCACGGTCACTGCGGGCCTGGCCGTTCGGCTGTGCGCAGCTGTGTGACTGGAGCCCCGCGAAGTCCTTCTCTGAGCGACGAGGCCCTTCAGGGACAGGACCGGGGAGTTGGGCCCACAAGCCGGTCCTGGGCCAAGGCCGGAACTACTGTCCCCGAGGTCCCAGCCCGGAACGGACAGGGAGGGCAGAGTAGACGGGGACGGAGACACCCTGCCACCACAGAGCCCCCGGACGCAGCCGGGGCGCGCCCGTAGCTGCAGCCCCAGGTCCGCTTTACTGTCCCCGTCTCTGCGGCCCCGTCTGTGCACACGTGTAGGGCGGGGCACAGCCAAGTGCCGTGTCTGGCTTCCTTGTTCCACGTCAGCCCCCGGCCCCATCGCGCCGTCACTCCCGACGCTGTTTCTGTGTGTTGCTTGCGGGTCCGGTCTCAGAGTCCAGTGTCCACTGTGACTGGTCAGTAGTTCTGCCATTTCACACCCCCCACTGCAACATGAGGCCGTCAAGAGAACCCCCTGGATCTCTCAGTAAAGGAGACGGTGGACCCCGTAACTGGGCTCCTGTGAGGAGGGGCCGTGGGCCCGCACGCCTCCATCCGCTCTCTCGTTCGCTCATCCATCCAACACAGAGTCACGGGCGTCCCCTGGGATGACACTCGCACCTCAGATCTGGGGTCACCCGCGCAGCTCAGCAGCTCTCCGTCCGAGCAGCGGGCACCCGGCCTCGGTCAGCGGGCGTGGATCGCAGCCAGGCCACGTGCGCAGAGCCTTCTGACAAGCGCTCCTGCGAGCGGACGGGCGACTCTGCCTTGCCTCCTGGGGGACATCCAGGCTGCCACGGGAACGACCTGTGCCGAGGGCCTGCACTGCAGTTTCCAGCGGGGCAGGCGACAGTGGTGACATCTTGTCCCAGCTCACCGCTCAGCTGGACAGCGAGCTTCCCACCAGGTGCCACTGCTGCTGCGTGCCCACGGCCCTCACGCCCCTGCCTGCTCCACACTCCTCAGGGGTGTGAGCTCAGCCTCTGGGCCAGGAAAGGCTCCGGACTGGGGAGCAGGGCCAGGGCTGGGGCCAGGCTGCAGGGGGGCCCCGCGGCTGGCCCCCACGCCAGTGGCCCTCCCCCGCCGGCCAGCCATGTGCACATTACCGTTCAGGATAAAACCTTTGTCTTTTTTAAGGTTTTATTTATTTTATTTTTAGACAGAGGGCAAGAGAGGGAGAAAGAGAGGGAGAGAAACATCAGTGTGTCGTGGCTTCTCATGTGTCCCCTACTGGGGACCCGGCCTGCAACCCAGGCCTGTGCCCCCACTGGGGAATTGAACTGGTGACACCTCGGTTCGCAGGCCGACACTCAGTCCTTTGAGCCACACCAGCTGGGTGTCTTTCACTTTGAAAGCGATTCATTTTCTTGTGAAATTTTAAATAACATGCAATGGATTTTCCACTGGTCCCGCCCAGAGACGGTCATGCTGGCAGACGGGCCGGCCTCCTGCCCGCACCGCGGGTGCCACCGGCAGCTGCTGTATGGACACAGTGGCTCCTGACTGACGCACACACGTGCACGCACAGATGCACACAGAGAGACACACATGCATGGCTGGGCCACGTCGGCGCGCCTGGCACCCCTCCTTCCTTGGTGTGCGCACTCCCAAAGCCATTTTTTTTTTAAAGATTTATTCATTTTTAGAGAGGGGAAGTGAGGGAGGGAGGAAACATCGATGTGTGGTTGCCTTTCACACACCTCGTATTGGGGATCTTGTGGGCAACCGAGGCCTGTGCCCTGACTGGGAATCGAACCAGAGGCCCTTTGGTTCACAGGCCGGCACTCAACCCACTGAGCCACACCAGCCAGGGTGAAAAGCCACTTTTTTAGACACAGAATTAAATGTCTGGCATTCAGATGCTTCCAGCACCAAACTGGCCCACCCTGTGCGGTCTCGAGGGTCCTGTCCCCAGAGCATCCAAGCGGAGAACGGGACAGGTCTCTACAGGCCTCAGCTGCCCCTCTGGGAGCTCAGGGACAGGACGCCATGCAGCTCAGCAAGGAGATGAGACCCCCCACCTGGCGCCCAGAGTAGCCAGTGGCTGTAATCCGGGGAGGCTACTTGGAGGAGGGAGCCAGGGGGCAGCGTTGGCCTTGCTCCCGGGAGCCCCCCAAGTGGGTGGCGGGTCCCGTGGACCGCATTATCAGAGACCCTGCTCAGTGCCAGACCCTGCTGTGTGGTGGGGACCGTGATGAGCCGGGAGGGCCCTGGGGCTCTCGTGGTGTGTGTGTCAGGGGACAGCGAGTCAGGAGGAAAGACAAGGACGTGAGGCAGTCAGGGCGAGAGCAGAGGGAGCGGCAGGAGGTCGCGCCACCCGTGAGGCCAGAGCAGGATGCAGGTGGGCCCACTGGACCATAGGGCCCGGCAGGACAATACGGCTCCTCTGGGGCATGTGGGCAGGGGGTTGGCATCCCAGGCCTCTGAGAGCCACCCCTGCCCCATCCCAGGTCAACCCAGCCCCGTGCATGGGACCCCGCACAGCCAGCCTGCCAGTGGCCAGTCCACGTCCACTGCCTCCCCTGAGCCCCACCAGGAGATGCCCTCTGACCACTTCTTGTCCTCAGTGTACAGACGGGGCAGGGGCCAAGGCGGGCTAGTGTTCCCATGCTTGCATGGGAATCCAGTCTCGGTGGGGGTCATTAGGAAATGAACTTTAAGGTCCCCCTTCCCATAGCGGAGCGGTCCTGGCCTCGCCCCCCTCAAGAGCACCGAGAAGTGAGAGGCAGATTCTCCCGTGGCCAGGCAGCAACTGTCCCTCTGTGTCACCTCACAAGGGTGACCTCGATGGATCCGAGGTTGTCCCGTCCCTAATGCTCCTAAACCTGCCACAGCACCCTCCCCTGTCCCGTCCCATCTCAGTGGCAGCCCCACTTCCCCTTATGTGCGTGCTGGGTTTCAGCTCCGCAGCCCCGCCCACGGACCACGCAAAGGGGACCGGCAGCCACATTTCTGGAGCACGCCCTTGGCTCTCCAGCCTCCTATGATGTTGTTCTGGCTGCAGCCAGAGAAGAGAGCCGTCCCGTGGCCGTTTCACAGGGCACGAGACTCCAGGGCCGCTGGCAGCCTGGCTGGGCTCCCGGTCAGGGCCTGGGACCAGGCCCACCCCGCACCCTGAGCCCACCCTGCCGGCGGCACCTGTCCCACCCCTAAGAGCTCAGGGCCAGCACACCACGGCAGCGGCAAGGCCGGCGGGTGCCTCACCGCAGCCCCTGGACAGGCAGACAGGCACCGGAAAGGAAGAGGAATAAGTTGTCCCTGGTATGAGAAGAAAGGCCTCCCCTCCCCTTCGCGTCAGCATTTACTTCAGAGAACATGTAATTGCACAATTTTTCTCAAAGGAGAACTGTACGTTCCTTGGAGAGGCGTATAAATCTTTTTAAAAGTTAAATGAGCTTGGCCGCTTGCAGCCAGGGACCGGCTCTCTCAAGGACCAGGCGCTGTCTGGGGGGCGTCGCCCTTAGGACGGGCGGTGTCTTCTCCCAGCCCGATGCCCCAGGGGACCTCGCCCCAAACATCCTCCTCTCATACAGCCACGAGGGTCTGTTTGGGCTTTGGCAAAAGTCCATTAGCTGACACAGACGGTCACCGCGATGGCGCGAGGGTTAAGACGAACTGCATGCGAGCAGCGGGGCCAGAGGACCTCCCACGCGAGCCCGAGCAGCCGGTCACCCGCACGGAGGGTGCGCTCACCGTCTCTTCCCGGCTCTGGGAAAGGCTCAGCTTCCCTCCGTCTCTGGGCTTCTCCGTGAAGTGCTGGGGCGCCCGTCGCACCCCAGTTTAATGTTCGCTTGACAGTAAAATTTTTCTTCCTCCCTCTACCCTGTGGACGGGTCCTGTTTTTAGTTGTAGGTGCCCCACACCCCAACTTGGTGTGCAGTGGAGTCCACCGTGTGCCAGGCCCTAGGTCACCTGCTTGTTCTCCAGTCTGAAGCTGCTAAACCATCTATTCTGGACTTTCTCATGCATCCGTGGACGCGGCGGCCAAGAGCCCGCGTGCCGCTGAGAGAGGGGACACTTGCACCTGAGATGCTGTCACTCCTGAAAAGAAAAGCGAACACCGCTTGCCTCCCCGAGGACGGCGGCAGGTGTGTGCGACATTGCCTGCGGCCCCTCCAGAAAGCCAGGCCCATGCACAACTCGGGGAGCAGTAGCCCCTGGCGCCCCGCCGGCCACCTGCAAACGCCAGGGTGAGCGCCAGGAGCCTGAGAGGCGAACACTCGTGGGCGACTTCAAATGACTTTCCATTCATTCCCCACCAGGCGACCCAAAGTAGCTCCCCAGGCTATGTGACCCAGGCGGGATTCCACATCTTGTCATTTTTCGTCTTTTGAAAATATATCATTTTTCTAATATAGGTGGTTTTCAAATAAGTAATATGTACCCATGGCACAACACAGGAGACGGGTGAAGCTGATGCCGGGAAATGTCCCCATGCCCCCCCACTGCTCAAGTGCTCCCCAGAGGCAGCCCTGGGAGGCTGCCCTGTCCTGGGGAGGGATGGGTCAGAGACGAGGGTGGATGGCAGCCCTCCCGCCAGCCCTGGCCTCCAGCTGCAGCTCTGGGTCCTCTCACGTCAGCCACGGAGCTGCCTGCCCCCCAGAAGGTGCTCGGCATCTGTGGGGGCAGACGTCCGCGCCCCAGTCCCCGGGGCCTGGGATGTGTGTCGTGTTAGGTGACGGGGCGAAAGGATGGTGCAGATATGATTCGGCCACAAGCATTAAGGTAGGAAGGGCGTCCTGATTACCAGGCGGGCCCAACAAAGTTGCAGGAGCAGCTGAAAGCAGAGCAACCTCTCCGGCATCCCCGGCGCCAGAGGGGAGTCAGAGAGATGGCTGGGGGGGCCCCACCTGCCTCCAAAGCTGGAGGAGGGCCCGAGCACAGCGGCAACGAGCCGGCAGCGGCTTCTCCAGGTGCCCTTCGCTGACGCCTCGATGTCTGTGTGGGCCCTGAGCATAGAACGCAGCCTCATGGGCCTGCCCCAAGCCGCGCGGTGAGACGCAAAGGCCTGGGGTCTGAAACTGCTGCGTGTGTGGCCCTTGTGGTGTGTCAGCAGGAAGTCAGTCCGGCATGACTGCTTCACGGTTCTTGGAGCTACGGCTCGTGCACACAGACCCACGTGCTTCTCAGTCTGTTATTAAGAAGGTTTCACACTGCTACCCCTGCCCGTGGGTCTGCGCACATGTGCAGAGGAGGACAGGCCCGGCTGTGAGCCCCACATTCAGCCCCTTTCATGGCCCAGTGACACTCGGACACCATCCACGGGACGGGGGAGCTGGCTCAGCCAGTGCCAGGAACACCCAGGGCCCCCCCGCAGGTGCTATCTGATGCTGAGACTTCCGCGGCCACCACCTGCCCTGTCCCAAGCAGGCTGCGCCCCGGTTCTGGGTGGGAGGCCGTTGCGCTGTCACAGCACGTGGACAGCTCCGAGCTCCTGGGCCAGCGTGGCCCTGCGCCCCGTCACCTGCATCGAAGCGCAGAGGAAGTAGTTGGGCCAACGTCCTGCTGGGGCCTGTGTGTCCGCCAGGCCAGAGATCGGAGCCCGCCCCTCGCCCAGTCGGGGTCTCCTGGGCTCACCACACGGGGCTGCTTCCTGATTTGGCCGTCAGCGGAGCCCCGGACCCCCAGGAGGCAGCGGCGGGGGTAGGACAGGGCCGGCTGTGGGGAAGCCAAGCAGCAGCTCTTACGGAAACGGCTCTCTGCTGCCCGGAGTCGGGTGGCTGGGGAAACCGCGACGCGCGGGCGGGGGAAGGTCGGCGCTGTTCGCCCTGATGCCGCAGGGAGGTGAGCGAACTGGGCGCACCTGCGTGGTCCTGTTCAACCTGGCAGAAGCAGCTCTCGGGAAGGGCGTGGCAAACGAGGGCAGGAAGCTCTGTGTGGGCCCCTCGTGGCCCCCGGCTGGGCCATGGGGACTCCCACCGACTGGCCCCGCCCACCGCAGCCTTTCTGCTTTTGTCCGCCACCCGGATATGATTTGTTCTCTTACCACTGGTCCCCCTGCTCTCAAACAGGGGCAATTGTGCTGTGCCCACTCCCCGGTGCCCGGCGCGGGGGTAGCGGGAGTCCGGCAAGTGCGCGTAGGCTGGAGAGGTGGGTGGGGGGCGGGGTGGATAGCGGGTGAATGGAGGGACAGTTGGACGGGTGACGGATGGGCGGAGGGGAGGAGGCGGGGGAGCGTGAAGCAGACACGCAGCTCACGACGATGGTGCAGAGACCAGCCCGGGGGCCTGCAGGGCAGCACGCGTTTTATGTCAGGGTGGCTTCCCCTGCCTGCAGAAAGAGCGCCTGCCCTTTACAGGCAGGGCCCGCTGTTCTCCACGCTGACCCGAAGAGCCATCTCCTTCTGCCGTAAGTGCGCGAGGAAGGGGAGCTGGCCTTTAGAAGCTGATGAGCGGGGAAAGAGTCCATCTTTTTAAAATAAACTCAACCCTTGTCCGTGCCCTTGAAACTGACTTGAGAGCTGAAGTGATTAGTGACCCAGGCACAGCCCCCTTGGCCACCATGTCCCCGTCCTGTTGCATTTTGAAGTCGCCATTGTCCCGGGGCTCTAAGGGACCCGCGGAGAAGCGAACGACGGTGGAAAACGCGCATGAGGCCCACCTGCAGTCAGATGGGTGTGTGAAAGCCCTCATCTTTTAAAAACAGAACGGACAGGGCTGGGGGACAGCGAGGGGGCGCCCGTGCGTGCGTGGCGGGGAGCTTGCTGGGGTTGCTCTGAGTCACCTGGGGGACAGGGGCAGGGCGAGCAAAGTCAACATTAGTGAAACACCAGCTTCCGGAGGCCAGGGCCCCCCGGGCCGCGCCACATCGCGCCAGAAGCTGAGTGGGTCCCCGTCGCTGTGACCACATGGCCCACACAGTGACCCCTGAGAGCCGCTCTCCCCCTGAGTTCGGAGCGCCCTCCCTCCGGCAGGGGCCCTTCATTGGGCAGGCTCCCGCCCTCACCCTCAGCGGGGACACCCCTGCAAACCGGCCTGCGGGCTCCCTCCTGGATCAGTTGGTGCCAGCAGGGAAAAGCGACTGGTAGCCGTGGAACCCCCACTCTCAGGGGAGGCGACCGAGCGGGGGGTCACCAGAGTAGAGTGCAGAGCCTGGCGTGCTGCTGCGGGCCAGCTGCCCCGCACCCCTGTGCCTGGTTCCCCAACACAGAGGAAACGACAGTGACCTGCCTCTGGGCTTGGTCCCTGCAGTCCCAGGCAAGGCCGTCGGCTCTCACGGTCACGTTTGCCCACTGGACAAAGGTCCTTCCAGCAGGGCCCGGCCCTGAGGACGAAGGCCGCACACCCAACAGGCTGGTCTCCCCCAAGAACCTGGAAAATTAAAAGATGATGAAAAGCAGCTCAGTCTGGCCTCCCCGCCCCCTGGAAGACAACTCGAGAGCCGCCTTGGAGGCAGCTGGGCAGCGCCTCCCGCCGTGCCCCCACCCCAGACGGGTTCAGCAGGGCAGGAGCCGTGTGTGGCGCTGACACACGTGTACCCGCACGGGCACGTGCGCCCCAGCTGACGCTGGGGCTGCTGGTGAGGTCAGAACCCGTGCCCCTCCTCTCCTCGGCCCCGCCCACACCCCCAGGACACACGGTGCATGTGCGGGCAGGGTTCCGGCACAGCGTGGCTTTTCGTGGCAGAAGCACGCAAGGACTCTGTCCACTGAAACAGCAGGTGGTGAAGTCAATTCTTGTGCAGCCTTACCTGGGGGTCTTCTGCACCCATGAAAGCAGCCCGGGAGAGCCAGGGCCTGAGGTCTCCCCTTGGCCACCACAGCTGAGCCATCCATCTCCTCTACAAATCCCGAGTGCCCAGTGGTGATAGGGCAGCCCTGTCCCTCACTCACACAGCTCACTTCAATGAGAGGCAGGCAGGACACTATAAACATGATGGGCCACATGTCTCGGGATAAATCTAGCTACTGACCAGAAGGTAATTATGGCAAATCTAGGGGTAGGATCGTCAGATAAAATACAGCATGCCCAGTTAAATCTGAACTTTAAGTAATGAGTAATTTTTGACATAAGCATATCCAATGACATATCCGGAACATACTTATACTGCAAAATTATTCATTGTTTATCTGAAATTCAAATTTAACCAATGTTAAAGCTGGCAACCCCCAAAGGAAGCCAACCCCCGCACCAGTCAGGAGCGGGCAGCAGCTGAGCCCAGCAACAGGGGCTCCCCACCTCCCCGGGGCCAGCTTAGCCTTGCAGGGGTTGTGGGGGGGACCTTAATAGGACCAGGGCAGGGTGCCGTGACGGTCAATGGAGCTGATCGCACCGCGGCACTCCCATCGTGGAAGAGACGTCCCCAGGGTCCTCACAGCAATTCCGCATTTGTCCCTTCTGAAAAACCGGACTTCCTTTTCACGATGCCAGGCCCGGTTACCTCTGGGTGGGCCAGGTTGCCAGGGAACAAGCCTTCCTTTGGTCCCTACCTGCACGTTTCTGAGCAGCCCTAGTTTGGGTCCAGCGGGCTGGAGACGCCCCCTGGTGGTGGGATGCGTGGACTGCAAGCCCCAGATGGTGCCGGAGCAGAAATCTTGCCACACCAGCTGGTGGTGCTTGGTGGGTTCCTAGGCACCTGGGAGAGGAGGCTCTCCACTGGAAAAAGGCAAGGATGGGGTGGAAGTGGCCGAGGAGCAGAGACCCCAAGGTGACCAGGGCGCACTAAAGAGATTAACAACGGAGAGGGCCACCCTCTGAGGAGCACTGACTGCGCGAGGAGCCTGGGTTCAGTCGCTGAGCTTCATTCCGGCCTTACAGCCTCCGCTGAGCCAAGTCCCCCTCTGGGTCAGGGCAGAGCACAGGTCCATGAGAACGCCCGGCCACCTCGGGCTCCCATGACAGCTGGTGGCCCGGAGCCACTGCAGAATCCACTTGTGCCCCTGAAATTGGGGGGACTGGCATCACCGGCAGCCCCCTGCACGGATGGGAAGCCGAGATTCAGGCCCCAGCCGGTTGACTCCGCTTTGAGTGCGTCTAGCCGTCCCAGCAGGAGAGGCTGGCCAGCGCCTGCACCGGCCAGGGCGCAGCGCTCAGCTGTGTGGCTCCAGGTGTTTACTATGCAGCCCAGCTGTGTCCGGGGCACCGAGCAGACGGTGGCAGGACAGCCCACCCTCACAATACCCCTGGGAATGCTCCCTGATTGGTCCCATGCATGGAGGAGGAAACTGAGGCCTAAAAAGGTTCCGCGCCTCGCCGACTCACACTGCTTTCTGGCCGCGGAGGAGCGCACCCGGAGTCCAACCCGAGAGGATACACCGGGTGGGAGCCGAACCACGCGTTATGCTCAGGGCTCCCGCTAGGGGACGCGGGGGGCGTGGTCTGGCAGGAAGGGGGCGGGGATGGGCGGGGCGGGGAGGAGCCGGAGGCCCGGGCGGCCTTGATTGGGTGCTGCTTTGAGCTCGTCACTGGGCTACCTCCCAGCCGGCGGCCCCGCCTTAGCCCCGCCCCCGAACGAGACTCCGCCCAGGCCCCGCCCCGCCGCGCGCCGGGCGCAGTCCTGCCAGGAACCTCCGCCTGGCCCCGCCCAACTCTGCCCGGCCACGCCCCGCGGAGGACAGCAGTTAAAATGCGCAGGGCTCTGCCCGCGCCTCGGCCCGTCTTAGCCCCGCAGGGGTTCCACTGTTGGTTACCCCTTGGCCCGCGGTCCCGGCGTCTGGGCCCGAGGCCCTCCCCAGTGCGCAGGAGCCACTCTATGCAGCGCTCAGGCCAGAAGTCAGCCGAAGGCAAACGAAGCCCTTTAAAGCTCACAGTCGCAGAACTGACTGTGGCTTGTGCTTGTTCTTCTAACCGCTTTATCGAGGTGTAATGTGCAATTCCTCCATTTGCATTCAGCGGGGTTTACCCAGAGTTGTGCAGCGACCGCCACAGCCTAATTTAGAGCGTTTCCATCCCCCTCCCCAAATCTGACCTCCTCCGGGGATCCGCGGGCGTCGGACCGCGATGAGCTGCGAAGCAGACCGCCAGGGGGCGCTGCAGGCGCGCGCCAGGACTGACCCTCAGCTGCGCCTGCGCCGGCGCCGCGCGCGAACCCGAGCGCAAGCCCGCCGAGCGCGCTCTCCCGCGAGTGCGCCTGCGCGGAGCCCGTGGCCCCGCCGCTCCGGCCGGGGGCTCGTCGCTGGGCGGCTGGGCCATGGGGGAGGCCGAGGTGGGCGGCGGGGGCGCGGCGGGCGACAAGGGGCCAGGAGAGGCGGCCACCAGCCCAGCCGAGGAGACAGTGGTGTGGAGCCCCGAGGTGGAGGTGTGCCTCTTCCACGCCATGCTGGGCCACAAGCCCGTCGGTGAGCGGAGCGCCACGGACCCGCGTGGGGGCGGGGCGAGCCGGCAACGGCCGGGGGCGCGCGGCCGGGCCGGGGCCTCCGACACCCCATCCCCGCCGACCCTG
>PVJD01012127.1:0-41668 GCA_004026545.1 Mormoops blainvillei
AGAGGTGTTCTAAGAAAGCTTTCTGGAAGCCACTTCACAATATTTCTGCTTGCATTTTGTCATCCAGAAGTTAGTCACATGGCCACACCAAGCTGCAGGGGGTGCTAGAAGATACAGTATTCATTCTGGGCAGCACTGCGCTCAGTTGATAATGTGCAAAGGGATGAATGAATAGCTCTAACTCGAAAGGTTGATATGTTTAATCCCTCCTTTCCAGGTAAGGAAGTTGAGGTTGGGAGGAACAAGATAACTTGCCTATGGTGTCATAACTATACATGCCTGAGATTTCAACTGATTCCAGTTCTGGTGATTCTAACAATAGGACTTCCTCTCCAACATTACCCATATAGCCCAGCTGAGGTTTCCCCCAAAGCAGAGCCCAAAATGGCGACTTGTGTAAGAATATTTGGAAGGGAATCACAGGGCAGCCAACCATCCTGGTTTGCCAACAACTGAAAGGGATGCCGAGTGTCAGTTTCAAAGCTGAGACTCTTGTCTGGGGAAGGGAGACAGGCAAGGAAAGGCAGCTAATGGCGTGGGGGGGTGGGGCATGAAGCAGCAGGGCTCCATTTCATCAGGGCCTCTGAGAAGCATGCAGAATTTCCTTCCGAATCGTTCACCTGAGAGACAGGTGTCCGCAGCATGCCTCCAGTAGCTCCCTTCTTCATCAGCTGGGGGTTGGTCCCATAGGCATTAACTCCAGAGACACCTCCAGGTCATGCCTGCCTGAGCCACGGGACAGCTTGTGGTGAGTCAAAGAAAGCTCCTGGGCAAAGTTAGGAAAGAGCTCTTATAGCATTTGATGAGGGGCCTTAGCAGACAGGTGAGTGCGGATGGTCCACTCTGGTGAGAGCTCCAATTACAGGTGAGCTGAGATGATACAGTGCGTACCAGAAGTCTGCTACATCATGCCTTATTTAAGAGCTTTGAAAGCTCAGATGTTATATACAAGACAGTAATCTTAAAACTGAGTTCCTTTGATTCCCCAGGAGTTCTAGGAGCTGCTCTAGGAGCTGCTTCTGTATCAGGTCTGTTGCATGTATGTGTGTGTATGTTTGTGTGTATGTGTGTGTTTGTGTGTGTTTCTGTTATAGGGATGCTTTAGTACTTTGCTTCTCTAACTTAAACCTGGGCAGTTCTAATTTTACTTCTTTTCTGTTCTGTATTGTAACTATCACTTGAAAAAAAAAAGTTCCACTGTTTAAAATGTTTATAAAGCCCTGCACTGGGTAATGGAGAGTCATTAAAGTAGGGAAATGAGCTGTCACATTAATGCTTGGATACTTTCATTATGACTGCAGTGTGGAGAATAAGTAAGAAGAACAGACCTATAGGCAAAGTAAAAAAGCTTGATGCTTCAGCACTCACCCAATCAATGGGTGATGTAGGGCGGGTTAGAGAAAGAGGATGGACTGGGTAACCGGTTGAATTTGGATGGAAAAAATAAAAGAATGAGGAGGCTCCAGCTATTGAAGACTTTTAATTTGGGAGATAGGGATTCATCTATTTAATGAATAAATGACCAGTACCCGAGGCCCCATGTCCTATAATACGGGGAGTCACAGTTGGGAAGGGGCTATGACAGTTTAGAGAAGACCTCCCATCCCTACCTCCTCTTGGAAACTCACTTAGTACCAATCATCCAGGTAGTGTCCTTTGTCCCCAGGGCCCATGGAGAAGGAAAGTCAATTTTTCCTTCTCTGAATACACTAATCAAGGTGTGCTGTCCAGGGTCCTCCCCTCCCCGCCTCTTAAAGAAGCCCTGGCCATTGAAACTTACTAATGGTGCTCGGGAACAATGTCACATGGTATGAAACTAGTCTTCATTAATTGATTCATATGTGGGACATCAGTGGAAAAACTTGTTGCCAAAACTACTTGAAAAATGACAATAAATAGGACATGACATGCTTTCGAGCCTTGATGAGCTCTTTGTGGGGGAGGGGCTTCCTAGTCATTCGGCCAATTGGGAGTTCTCAGTGTATTGTGCTCATAGAAATACATACTGATAACATTAGTAAAATTAAAACAAAATAACAGCAAACACTAAGAAATCCATCATGAAATAATAAATAGACTAAAACCAATTCTCTTTAAAGCCTATTTGGGAACTATTAGATATGAAGGGAAGAAAAAACAGATTTCTCAAAATTTTAATCTCAGATGTCTATGGTAATCATTTCGACTTTTTAAGATATGACATGAGATACCAAAGAACTTTTGAGACTACTGCTTTAGGGATATCTCTCCATTCCTTTAAAGACCCTTTACCCTCTTTTATTTTTTTTAACAGTGGATATTTTGGGGGGAAATTTCAAGAAGCACAGAAGTATCTAAAAGTACTATTAAATTATATGCGTGTTAAAAAAAGAATAATAACTATTGATGATTAGAATGATGATTTATTCTAGCTTCTATCAACTGGCTATGCCAGCAAGGTCTGCCAGCCAAACATCTCTGGAGGCCAGACTCTCCTCCCCACAATTAGACGCAGCCTCCGGGAACCTCGCCGCAGGGCCGCTGTTCAGGAGGGGAGTGCTGAAGCTCTCCAGCTACCTAGTGCCCAGCTGAGGGGGTGAGGCTGTTAGAGCAGCTGTCACATACTCCTTCCTAATCGAGGAGAATTGCCTGTTAGTACCATCAAGAATAGGGCCCTACCTCATACACATGATGAAAGCCAACATTGTATTAAATGTGGTTGTCCCCCGTCACTCTGGGTCCTCACTTTGCCCAGCTGTGCCAGAACCCCACGAGCTTCTACCCCGTGAAGCCCACTATGTCTAGACCACTTTATTCCATGCTTGTCAGTCACAAAATCCTGCATTTAAATGAGATATTTTGTGAAAATTCTACATGTTAAATGAATAAGAGCAATTCTACTGAAATGGTTATAGAAACCACGAAGCCCATCTTCCACAGATTATCTCTCACCACATTTGACAGGTTCTAGGAATCAGCTGAACCTAGTTTGAAAATACAAGATGTTGGCAACTCCCACTCGTACGTGTGCATGGGAGACTTGCCTGAGTCAGACTTCCTGGGTTTGAATCCCAGCTCAAACTCTCAATCACTCTGTAACTTTGGAAGATATTACTTAGCTCCTGTCTGCTTCAGTTAACTCACCTTCTGAGTGACTAATGCTTTGTTTATGGCCAAATAGGGTTGCTGTGAAGATTATCTGATGTGGGTAAAATTTGGAAATATGCCTGCCATATAGCAATAACCCAGTGAATATTGCATGTCATTGTTTTGATTATTGTTATGGTTCTAAATTAAATCATCAATTATTATTTAGTCTGAATAATCAATTCATGCCAGTGTATCTATGTGCCTTCTCTCCCTCAGTAGAAATAATAATAATAACAACAACAACCATACCAAGAATAATATCAATATCATTAGTAACAACCATGAAACCCACCAATAATCACAAGAATTACTTTGCAATAATCACTCTGTTTAGCCACTGTTTTAGAATGTTCTCTGATCTCACAGTAGCCCTCAGAGTAAATACTTCTTAAACCCATTTCACAGATGAGGAAATCAAGAGTTTGAAAAGTTCAGTCGCTTGCCCATAGCCAGAGAGCCAATATGTGTCAGAGCCAGGATGTACAGCTAGAATTGTCTACTTCAAAAGTCTAAGTTCTTCACTTCTCCCCTAACAGCCCATACCTTCCCTTTCATCTCTCAAGGAACTATTCAGAGATTGCTCTCAGGATGAATTTTCAGGTCTTGATGCTTACGTATACAGATGATGCTCAGAAAGAAGTAGCACCTTCCCCTTTGATGTGCTATAAGCTTTCACACATGGGGGTGGCAATAGTTATGTACCCAAGGGCTCCAAGTCCTTCTTTTTCACTGTAAAAGGGAATAATTCCATGGCTATCACATGCAAGTCTTAACTTGTGAACATGCTCCTTCACTTTTTCCATCCTGGATACTATGCTTTAAATTAGCCTCACAGATCTAGCCGTCAGTTGGACACTGAAAGATGAGACAGCGCGATGTAAAATTTGTCAAGAGTGGGGGCTGGGCCAGTCTACCTGTGTGAAATTTGCAAGTCGTTTTTGTTCTCTGAGGCTCATTTTTTTTTTTCCTTTATAAGGGTAATCACATTTATCCACAGGTGGCAGTGAGGTTGAATACAACAGAGACCTCCTAGCCCAGTTCTCGGAGACCTTAATATCTGAGAGCTATTATTGTAATTATGAAGTTCAATATCCCCAGGGTTTCAGGAATCTCTGTTTCCAGTCACATTTCACCCAAATGCGAGTTCCTTTCCCAGGAGTCCATGTGCTCGGCATGGGTAAGAAGGAGCCCAGCTGTTCTCTGCTCCCTTGATAAAGGCACTTTCACCATCAAATGGCTGCACTGAATCAACCCAACATCTTCCCCTCCCCTTCGCCCTCCCTGCTAACTACATTTTGGCACTTCTTCAAGGGGATTTCTGTGATGAGCAGGTTCCCAGAGAAAGCTGTTTCCTGAAAGGCTTACAGCGTTTAAAAGAAAACGACTTTAAGGTCTCAGCGCTCTTGCTTTTGAAGAAAGAAAGCAGCTTAATCTGCAGGCCTGGCAGCCGAAGCAGGAGCCTCAGGCCTTCCTGATCACAAGCCCGAAGAGCCGGCCTCCCGTCAGGCCCGCGGCTTCCCGGCCCCTTCTGCGGCTTCATTCTGCTCTCCCGCTCGCCTGGGGAAGCTTTGGTGGGAAACCCGACCTCTCCCCTCAGTCTTTGTTCCTCAAACCAGGGCTGAGTACTGTTGCCATCCAGATCAGATCAGCATAAATAAGCCCTTTCCTTACAGCAGCATAAAATATAGCAGCGTGGGGGTGTGCGTCGGTTCTCAGGCAGGCTTAGAGAACTGAGGTGGAAGTAGCAGAAAGAAGGCTCAGGCACAGGGGCTGGGCAGACGAGGTTGCTCATGGGCCATGCCACAATGCAGCGGAACAGTCCACTGACTTCCTCTGAGCTTCTGCCATTTTTCCTAATGAAATTGGAATAACTGTCTACCTTCTTACGTATAGCTGAACTATTCTATGTGCTTCTTAAATGGCAATGAACTTACAAAGTATGCCTTCATTCATTTGAAGGAATATCTTCTGAGCTCTTCCTTCATGGCACTCAGTGTTAAGCATTTGAGTAAGAAAGTCACAAACAGTCTCACTGCTTTTTTGGTGATGCCTACAGTCTGATGAACCTATGCTTTATACATTAGGTGAGGAGAGTTGAGGAAATGACCAGTATGATCATAGTGCATCATAAGACCATTGAATATTAAAGTTGCATGGGGCCTTGGAGACCAGATAATCTTAAATGAGAACAAATGTTATAGCCAAGAAAAGGAGTGACCTACGGGGTCCGGCACAAATAATGCCCCTTTTTATTACAAAATCTTTTATTACAACAACCATGTGACATTTTAGGTGAAATGTTCAAATGAAAACTATAAGTTATTACACCTGTATTATCACCCTACCAACCACACTCGGGCAGGACTCACTCCTGCTGGACCCTGCATTTAAAATGACATAGAAAGACAGCGTGAAAGCTGGAACCTCACTTCTAGTTCAGCGCTATTCCCTTTTCTCTGCTCTCACGCTTATAGTTTCACTGACGTATGAAACGGTTTGCAAAGCAACACATCACTATGTATAACACAACTAAAAATCGAAATAACAACAACAACAAACCCTGAAAGGGGCTCAGCAGATGGGGGCGGGGGGATATTTAGGGAAGTCACCTATAGAGGGTGGCCTAAATTAGATATTGATGGGTGATGAGTTGGGGAGAAGAATCCATATTTAGGGAGAAATACACGATAACACTGCTATTTGGGACTCTTCTTGAAAAGCTAACATTTTTGTTTGTTTGTTTGTTTCTTTCTTTCTTTCAGACTCTTAGTCTCAAGGATCTTTCCCCCTGGAAGCAGCTCTGTTTAATGTAGATATTTGGCTTAGTGGGTGATAAATTATAAACAAATGGACATTACATGCATAGATTTATGTTTCCATGACTCTCTGGATTATAAAAACATTACCCCACAGGAAGATTATACTACATCTCTAATCTTTTTCCAAGGGGCACCAGGGATTATGCACACTCCAGCCCGAACATGAACAGCTTGTTGGAGAGCCATTAAATAATCATCTTTTCTATCTCTCAAATCTCTGACTTGGAAAGTAGCTTCACCTTTTTTCTCTGATGGGACCTCACACTGACTTTTCTTCAGAAGCCGTTTTGTGCTTCCAGAAAGCATCCTTTGCCAAAGAAGAATATTAGTTACTCAGTCTAAATCTGCTGGAAGGAGGTAAAAGTCAAAAGCAATATGATGCAGTGGGATTTGGGCCATAAGAAGAATCTATGACATTAGGAAAATTAATTTAGATATAGAAACATGTAGTTTCTTGAATAAAATTTCTTGCTGACCTTAGCTCTTTCTCAGCGCAGGGGATTCCTTCAAGTGTAATTACATCCCATGGGATTTGTATGATGTCAGTGTTGCTGGCAACGGGAGTCTGAATTATTTGGGATGTGGTAAGAGCTCTTGGGCTCTTATCCCTGCTTATCTGACAGAGCAGGCTGGCTCTCTTTTGGAAAGCTCTGTGTCCAGGTGGATGGGGCCAAGATGTTTTGGGCATCTCTAATGCCTTACAGCGCTGGATTGTAAGGGTGACTTGCCAGTGTCAGCTGTTCTAGCAGCTGCTGTCCACTGAACAGTAAAATGGGATGTTGGAACTGACCTAGGCTGGAGCCCTCACAGCTTTCCATCCAAATGCTGAAACAGCGTTAGGCAGGTTGCTGAGCCAGGTAGAGCACGGTAGGAGGAGGACGCTTCTTATAACTGGGTACGCATAGGTTTTCTACAGCCCAGAATTAAGGAGAGAGGTTTTCAGAGTTCAGAAAATTCCCTTCCCTTTCTTTCCAACAAGATCATCCAGGGAAGAAGGGCAATGGGGTATAGTGGACTTGGGGTGGACCACTGGCTTTATCCTTTGCTCACTGAGCTCTCAGAGAAGCTGCTTGGCCCTTTTTCGGCTTTGGCTGTCTCAGCTGTAAAACAGAGGCAGTGATCCATAATTTGTAAGATTGCAGTGCTCAAAGAAGAGATGACAGGCAAAGCCCGTGCATGGCAAATGAGAGACCTTAAAAATGGCAGTAATGTTTTTAAAAAATCAGATTTTAAAATAGTTTTAGGGGAGTTTAAGGGGAGCACTATCTAAGAAATGGACACACTGAGACAAAGAAAGATGCCCACTGAAATGAAACAAAAGTGTTCCGAATTTCAGCCCAGCTTTTCTATGCCTGGTCCACTTTGTCATGGCAGGAGTGATTAACTGAGCACACTCATACCCAGCAAGTCTGCAAATGACTAAAATTTAAAACAGGACTCTGTATTCAGAAAGAACTATGACGACCCCGTGGACTTACGTGCTCATGATAATTGACCAGCTAAATTCTTTCCAGTGGACGTAGAAATGTTTACAAGAGAAGTTAATCTCTACTAGGAAGAGGACAATTAGAAGATACAGAGTAGAAAATGGATCAACCCAAGGTTCTTCCTGGCAAACGTGAAAGAGACGTGACTTTCTGGTTGACCTCCTCCAGGGCAGGGACCCAACTACCAAAAAAAAACAAACTTGTGTGTTCGTCCTAATGGGATGCTGTCTAACACTTTCTCTCCCTCCCATTTTTTCTTCCACTTTAATGTTTTGTGAGCAGAATAGGTGTGGTGCAATCAGAAAATGACTGTGTTTTTCTTTTTTCCATAGCTGCCCCTGGGCACCTCATGTCTACTCTTCTATCCCTGACCCCTTGGATAAAAATCTCTGGCAGGCCAACAGCTGATCTGCTCCCCCTTAGAAAAGAAACATTACACTTTTAAAATCACAGTACGATCTCATGTCGGTAATCAAAATGTCCAGTCCCCTTTAGTAGTCAAAATGCCAAGCTTCATTACAATTTAAGTTGTCCCCCTTCCTAGATCCTAATGTCCATAATGTAAGCCACTTTATGTCTTCTTAGTAACCTATGAATTACAGTAAAAATAAATAAATAAATAAAAGAGGAAGTTAAAATAAACATCAATTGCTGTCAAATAATTCTTTTACTGGACTATATTTCTTACACATAATTGAAAAGGGACAAATATAATTATTTTCTCCCCCTGTGAGTACTATGTCAATATGCTTTATCTATCTATCTATCTATCTACCTACCTACCTACCTACCTCTTTATATCGATCTGTCCGTCTGTACATGTATACATTTATATACATATATACGCTGAAACACTGACTCAAAATCAGATGTAGTAAGCTCCTTCCCTTAAGGGTGCCAGGTAACGCTCTGCTATCCTGGCATGAAATTGAACTAGGCTATTATTTTAATGGAGGGGTGAAAAATAGATTTCTGTTAATCTTATAATCTTCCTAACCTTGTTTCAATTTCCTAATTTTAAATAGTTGTTGTCTGACCTTTCTTTGTGCCTTATCTTCCACGATACTTAAAGTAAGCCTCTTTATTAGGGGGCGATACAATGAAATTGCTGGTTGTCACCTCTGGTAATGTGGACAGCAAAGCTTCCCATGATGACTCCTTCTGAAAATATTTTCCTGTTCCATGGAGTGGGCCAAACCTACCCTACTATGACATGAAACACTTGGTCGAAACGTGATCGGTTTTGGAGGCTCAATCCTGTCCTTAAACTGTCAAGGCCGCCATGATCCATGTTGCCAGAATCTGACAAGAACCCATTCACCTCTTTCCCAACCTGAGTCATGAACCTTTCATCTCTATTCACCTTGCAGCTTCCCAACCCCTGTCTGAATACACTCAATTCTTCCCTCTTGCGCTAAGCCCTGAGGTCTAAGCCCTGCACAGGCTGTTACTTGTTGATCTCTGATATCCTCTCGTAATGTTGCTTCACGCCATTCTAAGGAGTACATGAGATAATGCATGTAAAGAATTTAGCATGGGCTAAGCACTCAATACACAGAAGAATAAAATACAATATTTTATTAATGAGTGCCACTAGCCGTAGGATGGCATTTAGCAAAATATAGACTTATCTTAAGCCCTACCCAAGATCACTTCTGACTGGAAACCCCTCTGACTGGCTTCCCAATGGGCTGTTTTCTTCCCTTCCCTTCCCCCACCACTGGCTTGCTCGCGCTCAGTGGGTCAGTGTAATGCAAAGGCCAGCTTTTCTCTTCCCAGTAAGAGTGCCCATCAAGATGCCTGAGTTTGAATCCAGGTCCTGCTACTTCTAGCTGTGTGACCTTGAGCAAGTTATTCTCATGTCTTAGTTTACTTCCTCCATAGAGAGGGGATACCAATGGTTCTTATCTCATTAGCTTGCTGCAAAATTAATTGGGTTAAAATGTGCAAAACAATTTGCAAACTGTCTGGCCCAAGGAATCATCATATAAGGTCATATTACTACCACCAGGACTCTCCCTGGATCTAGCGCAGAACTCATCTGAACCCCGCCAAGAAAGAAAAAATCACACAACAGCTTTAATGAACAGAAAAATAATTTGCAGAGCTGTACATCTACCCACAAGGATGACCAACTTAGTTCTATTATGCAAAGAGCAGTTTATTTTCTCGTTATTTTAAAAAGGGATTTTGACTATCTCTGAGAAACAGAAGTTTCATTACAGTGCACAGTCAGCCCTCAAAGATGAACTTGAATGTCTGCTTTTAGATAACCTTGCAAAGTAATAAATTTACCATTAAAATAAAACATATACTGCCAGAAATACTGGAAGGTAGTTTTAGCTGGAGCTTCTGATGACATAAAATGCACATGAGATGCGACAGATTTTCAGTAAATGCAGCAGACTAGCAAAAAGGATTTGTAATGATAATAGTATAAATTATTCATATAAATGTTAATGATTTCAATATATTATATTAATCCTAATGCAATAATGATGTATTTTATGTTAATATAATTACCTTGAGCACCTTTATTTGTTAATGAAGGAAGGTCTTCTATCGCATTTTGCACCTGTATCTCACCTGAATGTAAATAATCCACAGTACGAGTCACATGAGCAACCTTGATCAATATCAGAGCACCTTTCTAAGGACTGGAGACCTGAATTTAAATTTTTATAGGCAGTTTTCACAATAGGAAGGATAATGTACTTTGTTCCTCTCTCATCTCAGTCTCTCTCTCCCCCCTTCACTCCCTCTCCCTTTCCCTCTTCCTCTGTACCCAACATCCACCTGTGATCTGAACTTCAAACCTAGACCTGAATAGAATGCAAGTGGCTCTGGAACACTGTAAGGTCCTCCTGCATCAAGCTGTTGACACATTTCGATTTTAATAAAGTCATAAAGCCTTTATAAGCTTTCATAACTAAATTAAAAGTATCAAACAAACAATATGTACGTATTTTAAGACACATTATTTCAAGGTAGAACAGCTTTTGCCAGTATGTACATCAATGGATCTAGGTTTAAGTTTTGTGGCAAAGTTGGCGTGAGATAGTTTATCGTACCCCGAGGCCAGCAGAACTGGAGGCCCTCTCTACAGTGAAAATCAGGCTAAAATTGTCTCAATACTCCAAACGTTTCTGAACTACCTGCAGTGACAATTATTTACAATAGAAAATGTTGTTGATAATAAACCATATAAGAATAGCACATAGAGTCCACATGAATTTTGACAATAGAAATTTAATGAATTGAGATAATTTTGCTTCATTATAAGGTTTAAAGAAAAAAAATAAATAGATCTCTATTACAGATTGAATTGTCCTCTCCCCACCCCTGCCAAATTTAAAATGTTGAAGACCTGACCCCCAATGTGACTGTATTTGTAGGGAAGCAATTAAAGTCAGGCAAGGTCATAAGGGTGGGGCCCTAGTCAGACAGCCCTGGAGTCTTTATGAGAAGAGGAAAGAACATCAGGTCTCTCTCTACCTCTTTCACCCCCTCCCCCCGCTCTCCCTCCCCCCACTTTCTAGCTGCACATGCAAAGAGAGGAGGCCACGTGAGGACACAGTGAGAAAGTGGTCATCCACAAGCCAGAAAGAGAGGCCTCGCTCGAAAGCAACCCTAATGCCTTGATCTTGAATTTCTATCCTCTGTAACAGTGAGAAAATAAATTTCTGTTGTTTAAGCCACACAGTCTGTAGTATTTTGTTACGGCAGCCTGAGAAGACTAATACAAAGTCATTCATTAATCATTCCACAGTGACTAATTATTATCGAGAATCAGACCATGCGCCAAGCGCTAGGGCAGAGTGGCGAACAAAACATTGTCCCTCACATTCGACGGGACTCTCAATTCATCTAATGTTCAGAGGGGGAACAGACTCACAGAAGGGACTATTTTGCTCAAGATCTGGGAGCTAGTTCATGGCAAAGCTAGACACAAATGCCAAGTCTGATTAACTTCAGCCTGATGTTGAGGGGAATGGTAACTTCAGCTATGAGTGGCAAGTATTAAAGATGTCATTTTGGAAAATTCAAAATCCACTGAAGAAAAACCCCTTTGAATTAGAGACTGTTTCCTATAATTTCTTCTTATTAATTTGTGGTCTTGGGCCTCCCATGTGCACTCAGAGCTTGATAATGTCTTGGGGTCTTTGACCCCAGCAAAAGGACTTATTCCTCCACTAACTAACTACGGCTAAGTAACATGCCCTGCTCTCTACCGGAGACAGAATTGGAACTTTTAATTCCCTGTCAGCCATGGCCCGTACTAGATTTTTCTAGAATTTTCTGGAGGCAAAAGGCTATCACAGGAAGGAAACCAGAGAATTCAACTGAAAATCATCCAAATTTCCTCATTCTCAGCTCTGTCTCCAACAAGCCTGAGACCAGGAGACACAGACCGCAAGGCTATGACATAATTCTTGTTTGTCTGCCAAAACAGAGAGAAAATGATGAGGAAGAAGAGTTTTATTTGAAAAAAGACAGATGGGGAATTACATTTTCTTTTAACTTAGGGAAACTGAATGCTGAGATTAAGATCTGTTAGAGTATAGCCTGGCAGGGTGACTCAGTTGTTTAGAGCATCATTCTGTATACCAAAAGTTTGCAGGTTTGATTCCTGGTGAGGATACATACTTAGTTTGGAGGTTTGATCTCCTGTCAGGGTGTGTATAGGAGGCAACAGATCAATGTTTCTCTCTCTTACATCAATGTTTCTCTGTTTCTCTCTGTCTCTCTCTCTCTCTGTCTCTCTAAAATCAATAAACATATCATCAGGTAAGGATTTAAAAAAAAAGAAAAAAGAGATCTGTTAGAGTATAGCTCATATAGAGATATTAAATCAAAGCAGATAAAAGGAAATAAGAAAACAAATAAGATTTGATCCTTAGTGTTTTCTTTGGGCAATGGAAAAAAACCTCTGCATACTGCACTATTATTTACTATTTAAGTAAACGCTGGAGGGGAGGGGCCTGGCCAGGAAGGAAGCACACGTATCATACATCGAACCTGACATAAACAATTGGTACAGACGGTTGCTGATTTAAGACGAGATTGTAACATCAGAGCTTCTGATCATTTTCATTTTCTTAAAGAGTGAAGACTTGCATTAGATGATTCTCTTGTTGAAGGTGGCATACTTATGGTTCTGTGAATTACCCACTGTGCCATAACCTACTACCCATGTTCTCTTTGACATTTCTCAGCCTCCTTTGCACTTGGGTTGGCCATGTGGTTACTTCTGACCAGTAGAATGTGCATGGAAGTAATATATTAAGTTCCAAAAGAGGTGGTTAAGTACCCAGTGTGCCTCCCCTCAACTCCTCACCCCTGCAGCTGGAAGAGGAGCCTTTGAGTTAATGGAAACATACAATGAAAGGTGTCCAGATACCTGCATCACCAGGGGAGAGCCATCTGGGAGAGCCGCCAGGCCTACATGAGACTCAGACTAAGTGAGAAAGAAACTTTTGTGAAAAGAAGCAGCTAAGATGTGTGGTCTGTCACAGCAGACAATGTCGAATACAGGTGCACTATGTTCGCTCTCATTCTCTTGGACCTGTAGCTCTGATCTTTTTCAGGTGCCGCCCTCCCCTCTAAGGCTCAGGAAGGGCTACCCTTCTCTTGCTCTAAAAGGATATCCTCGTGTGCAGATGACATTTTGAGTTGTACACTTGGGACCTGTATGGTTTTGTGAACCAGTGTCACCTCAATAAACTCAATTAAAAAAAAAAAAAAAGGAAAATCCCACTGGATTCTTTTTGCCCACTTCTTTCATCAGAGGTTTACAGGTGGACATGGGGCCAGATTGTAAAACCTTCTGGGGACCTTTGAAAAGATTTTCTTGTTCTTAAGAAGGAGCCACCAATGGATACTTTCCCTTTCTGATTAGAGGTGGAGGGTTGGAGGGAGGGGTGTTGTTGACAAAGCAAGCTAATGTGATGTGCTTAACAGAGTAAGGTAGTTTTCATTGTCTAGCTAAGATGACTTGAAACAGTTAATGGGGGCCCTGAAACCAAGGATTATGGGGGGTCCTGGAGTACTGTGGTAAACATGAGCTATGCAGTGAAATGGCTTATGACCTTTCAGATAGTAATACCTGGTCCCTGATTTAAGTTGCTTCCTGTGTGACCATGTCCTTCTATTGTCATGGGTCTCTGTGCACACAACAGGTTTGAGTGAGAGGAGCTCAGGGAGTGTGAGAGAAAAGACCAGAATAAACTAGAGCAGTACGACAAGGTGGTCAGAGCCACTGTGGAAAAGCTGGGAAAAGGAATAAAAAATAAAGAGCTGAAATCTACCCCCAGCAGGCAGGTAAGCACCCTACATTTCTTGCAACCCTCAAAAGTGTGTCAGATGGGGAACACTATATTAAATTGGAATGTTTAAAAAAGGGGGGAGTATGGAGAAGACTATAAATAGGAGGAAAAACCACATGGTCGGTGCCAGAGAGATTTAGTTTGAAATCTTGGCTTTGTCATTTACAGATTTTGTTTCATTTGGCCATTTATTTCACCTCTCTGAGCTTCAGAGAAACCTTAGTCATTGCACTTCTGGCAATTAAATACCGTTGAAAAATTTTCATCATGTTTTGTACCATATACAGGGTCCAGCAGAAGTAACGCCTGCTTGAGTGTGGTTGGTAGGGTAATAATATGGGTGTAATAATTTATAGTTTTAATTTGAACATTTCACCTAAAATGTCATGTGGTGTGCTTGAGTGTGACAGTGTTATGTTACAGAACTGCATGCTTATGATTTTGTAATAAACAATGTTGTAATAAAAAATGGGTGTCATTTGTGCTGGACCTGTATATTTATAAAACCTTGCCTAAGATTCAGAATATCTGCATCTTGATATTTACTCTGCCACATTTAGATGTTCACATAACTTTTCTCATTTGCAAAATGAAGGTGACTCTGTTGTGCCCTGACAGGTTATCTGGAGGAACAAATGTGATACCTGCCTCATAAACCCCATTAGAACACGCCCATATGGTACTATTATTAACCCACCCCCAAAAAGTTCAATCAGGTATGCGTTTTGTTCTTTAAAAACATTATCGCACCAGTTCAATCTGGGGAACCTCTGCTTTGCATGATGAATGTGCTGCAATGTTACTTCCTTTCTTCTATAAATCGCCACGCTTCACCATTATTTGGATAAAACGCGGCAGAGTCAACCTTCGTTCCCAGAAAAACCTGGACCACTTCCACTTGACTTTGTATTTGGACAGGCTGTGGGACCGCAGGGGCTCAGCACCATCATTGTTGGAAACTCTGAGAATGCCCTGTCACCCACACAGCTTTGCCTTTCTGGCTTTTCAGCCCTCCACCCACCAGCCCCAGCTGGCTGGGGCTCTGGTCAGTGTGGGAGAAGAGAGAGGAATCTGTTTGGCTGAGTCATGACCCAGGCCCAGCACATGCTACAAAACCAGTGAAGGGCCCCTTGTCTATGGCTGGAATCCATGACACAGTGGCTTGGAGCGGAGTGAAATCCCTGCTTCATTTCCTTTGGTGGCCCCTGTGCTCGAGGAAGGCAAGGGGTTGGAGTTTCTGTTGGTCACAGGAGATGAATGAGCCACAGAAGAGGGGGCTAATTGCTTCCACTTCACCCCTACGCCCTCCCCCAGAAATGTGCTTTGGCCAAACCAAATCTCAGGACTCCCAGAAGACCCAGCTTACCCAAAGCCAAGAGCAACCCCCACCTCCCTGCCACCACTCAGCATCCCCAAAGGCCTGTCCTGAAGATCTGGTCAGGAAGCTTAAAAATAGTTGAGTGTGTGGTGACAAGCCTTGTGGGTTTGCTTTGTAAAAATATTCTGCACAGGGAAATAAACCTTTCAGCAGCTTATTTTTCCACTACTCTGGGGAGCTGCTCCCACTTTCTGCTGCTGTAAGCACTTCAGGTGCCTTGTGGGTGGTGGTGGGAGTGCTGGAGGGGATGCACAGAACTGACTCGGGGCCTAAGCAGGCTTACTCGGTGAAGGGGAGAAGCGTCCTGTTAGAGAATCAGGTGTGAGAGGGCCGGTGACTCTCAGGATCCAGAGGGAAATGACCCAGGCAACGTCATGTTTCTGCACATTCTGAGTACAGAAGGAAATGTAATTCCAGGCTCTTGAATTTTGGCATCTAAGACCCTTCCAGATCTATCTCTGTCCACCCAGCATTGTCCCTCCCCAGGATAAGTAAGTCTGATAAACAGGAGTCCTAGCCGTTGTCCCATCCCATCCTGATGCTTCATGCCACATACCCTCCCATACTGTTCCTTATACTAGGAAGGTCCTTCCCAACCCTGGACACTCACCACCATGCCAAACCCTTGTCCAACCTATTCAATCATTAAAATCCAGCTCAGAAGTTTGCCTTCTCCTCGAAAGGTTTCCTGACTCCCCTAACAGTTAATCGCCCTATTCTCTAGGCATTGTTGCATTTATTCCATGGTAGGGGGGTTTCCTCCAGGGTTTGTGTTTTATTCATCTCTGTGTTTTTGCAACCTCGTGCAAGATCTGGCAATGGTAAGGGCCGCCAAACAGTTTAACTGAACAAGTTAAAGACAGTAATATTTCTGCTAAAGAGAAGAGAGAGACAGAAGTGCCACTTTTCGGGAACCTAGGTGAATTCAGAACCTCGTGGGGCCGAGAGTTGACGGAATGCTCTTGCCTATTTCCTTCCAAATGGACCTTCATCTCAGCAAATCACTCAGTTAGAGGCTGTCACCAACAGCACAGTAAAAGACTGTGAGGACTTGTGAATTAATAGAGAACCTTAACATCATCTTTTGCCTTTCCAGTTAAGAGGCTATGATGCTATTTTTACAGGTGAGAAAACAGTTTCCACAGAGGAGACAGGAGAAAAGGAGAACGGAGCGGGAACTCGATACAGATTGCTTGTTTCCAGAGATGTTTTCATTCCGCAAAAGGCCCAAAGCTACTGAGAAAGAAAAAAAAAAAAGTGCAAAACACTTTTTGATAAAGTAGTATTATTATTATTCCCAGAAGGTGTAAAGCCCATATAAGATCTTGTTTGTCCAAATTTAATTGACCACGCAGGGTTAGACACAGGGAAGCAGAGAGTAGAGATGTACCCTCCCCTGGATCTCTAACTCAGAAGAGCTGCCATGCTCCTCCTCGGTGTGATGGCAATACTGAAACTGCTGTCCATGGAGAGCCACTATCGAGAGGGGGCAGTGTGGGCATCAGAGGTCAGGGTCTGGAGGCAGGTTGTCCAGACTCAGGTCTCAGGCCTGCTCACCCTGTGGTCTGGGACATGTTACGCACTCTCTCCGTGCCTCTGTTTCCCCATCTTTAAACTCATGGTAACAATTAGACTTAAGTCACAGGGTTTTCTAATGTATACCACATAAAATATCAAACAATGAATAATAGCTCTTGTGTGCCAGGTATCACCCTGAAACCATCCGATTCTTCATCTTTCATCCTGATAACAGCTCATGCAGGTTTTACCTATAAAATACCTGAGGCTCAGAGGTTGGGTATTTTTCCCCAGGGGATATTCTGGATTTTTAAATTCCCAACTTTCTAAATTTAAAATTCTATGTATATCAGCTCTGCTTCTCTGAAAGTCCTGAAATAGGGCTCCTTTGATACCCTGCTAGAAGGAGTCATGTGGTCTAGAAAACCTCTTGGGGTCCAGATGGCAACATGAATGAGCTGGGATCCCCTGAGCTCAGTTTCCCAACACAGAGTCGATGATGGAAGTTCTGTGTGGAGCATGGGTGTAACTTGGGTAAATACCCCGAGGCTTGGGAGGTAGAGTGGAAATATTTGGAGCTGGCAAGTCTGGTCAATTAATATATGCTTGTGAGGCTTTTTCAGAGCTGAAAGATCTTTTCTGACTGCCAAGTGATATTAATTATGAGTATAAGGGCACATCCTGCTAGCAGAATAAGAGGTACTCAAATTTATGTGTGTGCAGGTGAATCATCTGCTGCTGGTGTTGGGCGCCGCCCCTACAGTTGCAAGGGCAAAATTCAGTAAATGGGTGCTCGTGGGGGTGGGGAGGCAAGAAGAGTCTGAGCATCTCCGTCCTGCAGTGCAGGGATTTGGTCTTATAGGAAAGGGTCACCATCAGTCTTCCAGAGCCCCACTCAGAGGGGAAAGGTCTTGTGGTGGGGCACCCGTAGGGAGCGAGTGTGCCGATGCTTCTAGCCTGGTTTGGATCAGGCAAAGCAGAAGTGTGGCTAGTGTTCAGCCAAAGGGTAAGGCAGGACCATAAATGGGAGAAAAATGAACCCTGAACTCCGAGACGGAAACGATATACAACCTGTCAGGAAGTAGAACCCAGTGCAGGTCTGGAAAGTGGCTCAGGGGAGAGTGATGAATGGGCGAGGGCCTGGTGGCTCTGTGAGTGCTGGGTGCCTGCGGCTCAGTGTAGGGTGACCTGCTTTCTTAGAAGCTCTTGGGAGGCTCAGGTAATCCCCTTCTCCTAGTAAACCTACAATCTTCTGTGCCTTCTTCTAGTGGATCTCACTTCACATCTCAGGAATGTTTCTGGGTTTTTTTCGGGGGTGGGCAAGGGGGTAGAGAAGAGTTTGCTTCAGGAGGCAGATGATCTAAGTTAGAACCTATGTCCATTCACCAGTGAGCTCTCTGTGACTCTGGGCAAAGTGTTTCTTTTCTTTTGCAAACAGTTCCTGATACGGAAAATGAGAAATGAGTTAAAAATGTTTCCTAAGTTTTCTTCCAGTGTCAACTTTCCGTAATTTATAGAGCTGGCAATTCCCTCTTTTTGTTAATTCTGTGGAACTCAAGGGTCTTTCTGAGTTGTTCTGTGGGCTAGTTTAGCACATGTGGGAATCCCTCGTGGGCAGGGTCACGTTCAAAAGAGCTGCTCTCTTTTTATTGGTTTTAGAGGTTCATTAAAGATGCATGACATTTTTGGGGAAAAAATAATGCACACATACACATTTGTATGCATGGTTTCTTCTTTTTCTGGGGTTTGCTTTTGGGTGGACTTAATTCTTTAAACTAAATTATTGCAGGTTATAAAAATAACCTTTGTAATGTAAATAATAATCCTCACTTGCTTTAGAATATTAAATTTTATTAATAACAATTCCGTCTTATATCTATGAAGCATTTAGAGTTTATAAGATCTAGTTGTTTGCATAATCTCAATGGGTCCTCAAATCCACCTGTGAAACTAAACTTTCTATTTTTTGTTATTATTTTTGAAATAGCCTTATTGGCTTTTTCAATTACAAAATAAATACATGTATATAGCAGGGTGCCGTGTTAAATATTTAACTTTTTTCTTTTCTTTTTCTTTTTTTTTAAGTGGAAAACATTCCCAATTTACTAAGGTCACTCTTGGAAGAATGATTTACTTTTGAGGCAACATGGCTCCCTCTCCTCAAATGAGAAAAAAGAGGTCTACCACCAGAGCCAATGGGTGTCCTATGTTAGGGGAAATGAGCTTTGCAAATTTTAATTGCCTCTGTTACAGTGATGTGGATTCTCTCAAAGAGTTCAGGGAAGGAAAGAAATTGGGAACTTTTATTTTTGAGTATTTAAATAAGAGAAACAAACAAGACTCCTGTGAGGAGACCTAGGTTGGAATGAAGACTGCATTACTGGCAAGCAGATGACTGAGCTGCTACTTCTGACACCGCATCCCTGGGAGGCCTTTTCTTTCAGCTCCAGAAGGAGCTGAACAATCTGAGCTTGGAGATCTCTGGGCCTGAAAACTTAAGGATGTCATGGTCACAGGCTGGAGCTAAGGCAGTGGAAGCCTTGTGCTTTGAAGAAGGACATGGATGGCCCATGCAAGAGACCCAAATCATCAGGGGCTCAGTGACATTTTCATAACTCTATAGAGGGGATCAGCAAACTTTTTCTATAAAAGTCCAGATAATAAATATTTTGGGGTTTCTGGGCTATGTGGTCTCATTTGCAAAGACTCAAATCTGCTCTTGTAACATACAAGTAGCCATAGGTAATGTGTAACAAAATGGATGTAACTGAGATTCAAAAAAAAAAACTTTACACAATTAGCTAACAGGCTGGATTTGGCTGGTGGACCATGGTTTGATTGATGATCATTAACTCAGGGAAGTCCCAAAAGTAGAATGGCTAAGTCAAACTGTACACACTTTTCTAGATTTTTCTGTGTCGTACCAAGTCACACTCCAGAGGGTTGTACTTAATCCTTACCATCCATGCATGAAAACAATGACGTCCCTCCATAGTCATCAATATTCAGCATAGTTACTTTTAAAAGAGCTAAGGAAAATATGTGTACCATAATTTTGCGTGTGAAAAATGTTTTGTTAAAATGTTAATTTCCTTTTCTCAGCAAAGATCACAAAGTAAGAAAGTGACACATAACTGTGAGGAATGTGTGGGGATTCTTCAGAAAAGTAAAAATGGAATTGCCTTATGTTCCAACAATTCCATTTTGGGAAATGTATCCAAAGAAGCCTGAAACACTGACTCAAAAGAATATATGCACCCCTGTGTTCACTGCAGCATTATTTACAATAGTCAAGGGCTGGAAGCAACCAAAGCGCCCATCAGTAGATGAGCGGGTAAAACAGCAACGGTACGTTTATACAATGGAATACTGCTGGGCCGCAAAAGGGAAACGCCTGCTGGCAGTGCAGTTAGGAATTAGGTCCATTAGCTTATTTCAGGAGATGCTGATTTGGCCCAACAAACACTTTAAGTACTTATAATGCCAAGTCTTGTGTTTTATTCTTGGAATATAGAAATGAACCAGTACCATATAGTACTAATGAGTCTCACATCATAGAGGCAAGTAAATTCACACAAAGCAGTTTGAATATAATCTAATAAAGCAATTAATTGGGGGAATCATAGAATGTTACAGAGGCAAAGAGAAAAAATTCCTAATACAGATGGCTGGGATTAGGGAAGACTTCTTATAAGGGGCATGGAGTTTAAGCCTTATAGGATAAAAATGTGAGAGAATGTGTGTGTGCGTGTGTGTAAGAAAGAGAGAGTGAGAGAGAGGAAAAAGACTCATGGGAGGAAATTCATGACTGAAGGCATGAAACTGAATGGTACATATAAGGGAATAGAAGTTTTGTGTTCATTGAGATAAAAAGTCATATGTAAGGAATAAAGAAAAAGCATGGTCAGTTATGAAAGGTTGGTCAGTCTTTTTTTTTTTTTTAAGATATTGAAAGATATGCAGCAAGTGACAAGATCAGATTCATGTTTTAACGCTTTACAAAGATCCTCTCGGTATTAGCGTGAAGAATGGACAGGGTGGCCAGGCCAGGGGCTGAGACACTACTTAGGAAGCTAATGCAGTAGTTCACGTGGAAGGTGGCGGTAGCTGAACTGGTGAAGTGCAGTGAGGAAGGGGAAGGGCATCTACTTTTGCCAATATTAAAAATTAGCAAGAGAGGGCACAAGTTCTGTATAAAGAGTGGGAAAAGAGACAAGTCCCAAGTATCTGATTTGAGCTACGGGTGGCTGGTGGGATTATTCCTTGAGACAGGAACAGTGGAGGAGGTGAAAATGATGAGTTTAGAGAGAACAAGAGAGACTTCAGGAAGTTCTGGGCTGGGACCCAGGTGCTCTGGAGTCTGACACACTTTGCCGTTGTCTGTGGTCAAATCATGCTCCCATGTTAGCTTTAGCTTGTCCAGCTCTATCGTGAAGGTATCAGTCTCGAGGCTGGTTCCCAAATATGTGTCTGCAGCCTCACAATTGTAGACTCCGGTTCAGTGGTGCTGGTGTGTGTTCCAGGAATCAGTATTTTGAAAAGTTTTTTGGGTGACACTGCTGTTTAATAGGTGTGGAAACGTGTGGATCAAGAGATGGCTGAGGATTGTGATGGCTCAAACCTCTCTGAATGCACTTTTCCCCTAGTTCTTTCTACTCTCTGCTGACTATGCAGATGTAAACTGGCATCCGACACCCACTGTGGCCTCCACAGTCCCTACCACTGCATGCCAGTAACCACATTGTGTCTCACCAGCCCCCCGAGCCCTCCACCCCGGCCCTGGCCCCAACACTCAGGTCGGGCAGGCAGAAGAAGACAAGATGATTGCATCTCACACAACTGGCACTGAGGCAACTCCCCGTTATATTTTTAAAAGAACATATAGTTAAAGTCACACCAGGGTATTCTATAATAAATTGCTTCTGTGGTTCATTGGGATGAAGGGGTTGGTTATTTTTTTTCCAAGTGTAGTGGTCAGTGCAAAAAAATAAAACAAAACAAACAAAAAAATCTCTTTCTTAAACTCAAGAGTTTTAGTAGAAGAAAGCACATCCAGAAATTGAGTTTTATTCTTCCAGCTATGCTCAGAGGACACGTTCCCACCCTTTCTCTTAGTGTTTTCACTGATCCTACTTCCTGCTACAGATGAGCTCAGCAGGCACGCATGTGGACACATGAGGAAAAATAATCCAACACATCTGAAAAGTTCATTTATGCTTGGCCATCAACAGGCAGGCTTTAGGTGTTATTTCTTGCAACTCTCAAACAACATTAATTGCACTGAGACCTCTAGGCTGGACCAAGAAGGGAATTCCCTTGTACCACACTGAGAACTTTTGGCTGCAGTGAGACAGTAACTGGTCGTTCCTTCACTGTAGGGCTGTGATCAATTCTTGGCCTCCAGACCCAGAAGGGATGTGGGAATCTGGTGGGAACTGCGAAGGCCTGGAATATAAGCTTTATGTGCAAATATCAAAGGCAGCAGGCTTATTCAGCCTGGAGGAGACTGTAGAATGGCTTAATTATAACCTCCCTGTGTACAGAGGGCTCTTGTATCTCTGATGAGGTAAGCCCACTGCTGGGCCCACGTTGTTCTGCAGCAGAGACCGCATCTTATGGATCTTTGGTTCTTTTCATGGTGTCTGGTATAAAGCTCTGAATGAAGTGGTTGTGGAGGAAGCTGATTCAGCAACTGTATTCTCAGGTCTCTTTCCAGAGCTTAGCTTTGGGGTCATTCAAACCTAGATTTGCATTCCAGTTACATCAATTACAAACTGTGTAACTTTGGAAAAGCCACTTTAGAACTGGGTGTGTTACAATGTTTTTACCTATAAAATGAGGCTAAAATACTGCCCATATAGGGCTATTTTGAGGATTAAGAGAGAGTGTGTATATCTAAAATACCTAATAAAGAGCCTGATAAATTTAGTAAATGTTGAGTGAAGAACTAAATGAAACTCTGGAGAGCATTCAGGCAGGCTCTCTAGACAGGTAAGTAGAGTGACTTGAAATGTTGATTTGCCTCGGACAGTGCCCGTTTGAGTGGATTGAGCAGACATGCAAAGTGGCCCCTGATTGGAGGAGCAAGGTGATATCCCCCTAGCCACAGGAGAACCTTAGCTCTATCGCTTGTGGCAATTTAGCGTTGTTGTAAGTAGTGTGTGTGTGTGTGTGTGTGTGTGTGTGCACGCACACACACACGTGCACACACATGTGCATGCATGCATGTTTCGTCTACTGTCTATTACCCTGATGCATTTTGAACTTTCTTGAAACTTGGGTGGTATCTGATTCATCTGTGCATTTCCATCTGTCCTAGCAACACCCTGTGTTTCGATACAGTGACAGGAGAACCACTGGTGATTAAGTGCCTTCTGTAATCTGAGAACAGAAAGAAAAACAAACAAAATCCCTTCCTCCTCCTATTATTTACATTCTCTTGGAAGCCTTCTCCAACTATAATTGTTAAAACTTATTCACCATACAATTGATTTATTTAAAAGGTACAGAATATTACAGACAAAGCTGAAGCTCCTTTTTTCCTCTACTTTCATCCTTCCTTATAGACAATCACCAGCATAAATCCTGCAGCCCAACTTTCTGTGTTTATTAGGAAACGTATCCATAAGTAGTATATGTAGTTGCTGTTTCAAAAGTATATTTTAAAAGATTTATTTATTTTTACAGAAAGGGGAAAGGAGGGAGAAAGTGAGGGAAACACCAATGGGTGGTTGCCTCTCATGAAGGCCCCTACTGGGGACCTGGCCCGTAACCCAGGCATGTGCCCTGACTGAGGAATCGAACCAGTGACCCTTTGGTTCTCAGACTGGCACTCAATCCACTGAGCCACACCAGCCAGGGTTAAAATATATTTATATATTTATATATTTATTTTGTACAGCATACTTTTTGACAACTTGCTTTCGCCTTTTTTTTCCTACTCAATGTTACATTTCTGGATTCATTCATGTCTTTATACATAGGTCTAATAAATCCATTGTGATTTTTTATTATAGTAAATGGATGAATATTTATTTGCCTGTTCTCTGTTGAAAGCATAAAGGTTATTTCCAATTTTTTTCCCCATTATAAACGACAGTGCTACAGCAAATATCCTGGGTACCCTGGTACAGTTGAGCAAGCCTTTCTCTAAAGTAAAAGTGCTAAGTCATTGGGTATGCGCAATTAAACTTTCTTTATCTGCAGCCAAATTGCTCTCCAAAGTGATTGTACTAATTTACACTCCCACCAGCAGGGTATGAGTGTTCAGCTTTCTCATGTCTTCACCAACAGTTGGTGTTGACAGATTTCTTAATGCCTGTCAAACTATTTGATGTGAAATGGTATTTCACTCTGGTCTTAATTTGCATTTCCTTAATTACTAGTGAGGGTAATTATCCTTTCATATGTTCATTGACTCTTCTGAATTGTCTGCTCCCATCATTTGTCCACTTTTAAGTTATATTGTTGGTTTGTTTAAACTGGCATGTAATTTCTCTCCCTATTCAGGATTCTAAACTGTGTTGGTCTTATATACGACAAACATCTTTTCTAAGTTTGCCATTTTTTCACTTCAGTACGTTTCATAGAGTATTTTGTAGAGAACAGTTTAATTTTGATGTAGTCAGTTTTATCAGTGCTTTCCTATAAACTACTGATTGAAGGGATTTTTAAAAATCTGGTTGTTATCTCATGGTCAAAAATTATCCTAGAACTTCTACTAAATAAATTTTTTTTCTATTTACATTTTACTTAATCATTTTCATTATGAAGCAAGTTCTAAATGGAAAGCCATGTCACTTACTGAGTTTTCTTTTTTCTTCCGCTGATTTATAATGGCACTTTGCCATATGCCAGTTTCTTACATGTATTTGAGCTTATTTAATGGCTTCGAATTCTACTCCACTGAACTTTCCTTACTGTTTCAATATTGCTCTATTTTAATTTCTATAATTTTAATACACACACACCCCTACTTATTCTTAATAAGTAGGTAGTTAAGTGCTACCTCCTATTTTTTTCTTTTTTCTCCCAGAGTTACTTGGCTAATCTTTGTGCTTCCATATTCAGATTGGGGGGAAAAAATAATTTTTAAAAAAGTATAGAGTTGTAGGAAAAAAGCCTTGTTGGAATTTTATTTGAAATATCATTGACTATATCAATGATATGAATCAAATTAATAGTTTTGTGATTTTTAACATCTCTATACATGGAAATGGCACAGCTTGGCACATATGTTGTTTCCTTGCTTGTCTGTTTCATAAGAACATTTTATAATATTCTCCATAAGGCTTTACACACATGTATTTTAAAATGTGTAAATATTTTAGAAATTTTTTGTTATTATGACTATACTTAATGTTACATTATTGTATATTATTCAACCCTCCTGAGATCTCACAGTTGCTCAATTAGTTCATTTATAGTTTTCCTGATTTACAATGTTGACAATCTCATGGTCTCTAAAGATGTAATGACGGCTTCCAATCCTAATGCCTTCTTTCTTTTCCTTGTCTTATTGCATAGTTAGGACACCCAGTTGACTAGTAATGGTTATTATGGGAACGATACTATTATCTTTTTTTTTTAATAGGAAAGGTTCTAATGCTTTATCATTAAGTATTATATTTGTAGTAGGTTTTGGGTAGCTGCTTATTATTAGATTAAGGGAGTTTGTTGTGGTCTATAATTTGCTAAGAATTTTCTCTTGAATAAATGTTGAGTTTTTATTGCAAGTTTTATGTATCTATTGAGACATCGTTGGTTTTCTCTTTTAATTTGTTCATATATTGATTAATCATGCTTGGTAAATTTTTTTTCTTAGTGAATAATACCTGCCTTTCTGTGGTAAATTCTTCGAGGCATTGGTGTTTATTAGTCTTAGAATAGTGTTAGGTTTAATATGCTAGTATTTAAGATTTTTAAAAATTAAGATTTTTCTTTTTTTTGTATTTAAAGTATTTGTGGGGGAAGGGGTTTGTGTCTAGTGTTGTTATCTTTTCTGACACTCTAATTTCATTCTATATAGCTCTTCTCTACTACACTATTCCTCCTATTATTTTTCCCATACATACAAAAACTTGGAAGTCATTCTATTTTGGTCTATGCTTTAATGATATTACCTACATGTACATTTTTTTCCAATTTAAAACAAAGTTATTTTTTTGATATTCATTTGCTGTGCCAATTGTGCACTCCCAGAAATAAGTGGGATTCTTAAGCAGAAAAAAACTAGGTATCCTTCATTCAGATTAATCGCCTTAGCAGGCTAACAGTGAAATTTGCAGATAAATCAAGGAAATACCTCAACCATCTTCCACAATAACAAGTCGTTAATGATAATTAATTAAATTGGTGGCTAATTGCATGCTGGACATTGTGCTGAGCACTTTTTATACATGATATTATATAATATTTACAGAAATGATATAGAATAGATAGTGCTATTCAGTTTAGAAATAAGAAAACTTAATTTTATGGGGTTTAAATAACTTGTGTGCATAGGTGTTAAATGGTGATATTTATCCAGTCCCATCAGACGCCAAATCACATACTCTTAAGCGTTTTGCTGCGCTGTGTCTACAGCAAGGTTTGGAGACTAATGCCTTCCCTGATAGCTTTATGCCAGAGCACAGCAAAGTTTAATCCAACACGGTCTCCTGGTTAGCACGTGCCTTATATCTTAGCTCTTTAATTAACAGGTCAAAATTCTGCTCCAAGGCATATGTGTTTTGTTTTGTCTCATTTATTTGTCATTTTCCTTTATTTCCTCTTACACTGCATCAAAGAAATGCCTACTTGTGCAGTGACAATTTTTATCTTCTATTTCCCATTTCTTATGTTCAGTGTCATTTTCTCACTATTATTAATACTCACTGATTTTTCTTTACTTTTACACTAGGAAAAAGACAAGAAAGGGATTTAAAAACATAAGAAAATATGAACACTGGGGTGCATAGGTTATTTTGAATTGGTGTTTCAGGATTCTTAGGGTATAATCCCAGGTGGGTGGGGTAGAGGAGAGTGGTGCAGAGCCAATGGAGACAACTGTAGTTGAACAACAATAATTTTTTTTTTAAAGCTGAACAAATCAAAAATACAAGAGAATATGTTGTCCTCCATTGGACTGCTGTGCCTCCAAGGCAGGAAGCTGATGCTGGGTCGCCGGGGGCCCAGGGGTCCTGGCTGGCAGCTTAAGCTGAGAGCAAGTCAACACTCTCTTAAACTAAGTTGGATGCTTTCTTACCCCGAGCCTGTCTGACTGGCTACATGCTCCAACACTGTCAGTGTTACCCATTGACTGTGCTACCCTCTGACTGGCCAGGCATAAGACAGACCTGAGGGCTGAGCTGCCTGCCCAGTGGTGAATGTTTTCCTCTTTCTGTAATCTACTTGCTGTCAAACCTCTCTTTTCCTTCGTGATGTTTCATTGAAATTGCAGCCTGATGGGGTCTGGCCAGTCCCTTTTCTTTGGCTAAAGACTTAATGTTACTGCCAACATATCTGAATAAGAAGAGAATAATTTCTGGAGAAATGGAAAACTTCAAAGGCTAACACAGGCCAGTAGAAATGAATTGTTTACATGCTGCACTTTCCCCCTTACGTTTTAACAGATTAATTTGCTACTAAACTACTAAACTGATGTTTCCCTCAAAAGTGATTATTTTTATTTGATAGTCTTAGAATATCCCTGGGATGAAATCCAGGCAATGAATCTAGATTTTTGTTGGTTGAAGTTCAGGATCTGTGATCTCACCTGAATTGGCTCCTTGGAGTATGCTTGGAAATTTAAAAATTTGTGTTTTTATGTTTCCCCTTTCTTTTCAAACCAGCACAGATGCCACATCCCTACAAATTTTCCCGTAATTCCCAAATTACAATAATATGTCCATCATCGGCACAGGTAGAGAACTTGCATTTAAACCATTTCATTTGACCCTGTGCAATGAGATGCAATGTGGTAGAGGAGAGGGGGTGAGTAGTGGAGCAGGACAGGAGTGTGTTTGAATCCTGGAACAGATATTCACTAGCTGGGTGATCTTGGCATCTCAATATTTCATCTTCTATAAAATGATAATATTCAACATACTAATGATGATGAGGATACCTGCTTTATCTGGTTGTTAGGAGAATTTAGTGAGGTCATACATGTATGAGAACTGGAACACAGGAGAGATAATCAGTAACTACAATTTCTCCATACTTTGACTTTATCTCCACCATGAGCATGTATAAAGAACAACACCTGTAGAAAGGATGGGTCTACCTTTCCATAACACTAATCATGCAGCCTAAGAGCCTGTGATCAGGAGAATCTGTCTCATCATCTGACATGTTTTTTTTTGACACTTAGTCAACCTGATAGTCTTTATTTGAGCCGATTCATGTACATCAAGTACTCTGTACAATATTATACTTTTGCAACAACAACAACAAAATGTCACTGAAACCAGGGATGGGTATATATGAATGAGAGTCTTCTATTTTATAGAGTATATCTCTACATTTTTATGAATTAATATAGAAATAGGTTGGTATATATTTGGATTTTTCACAACACAAACGCATAAGACTTTATTTTTAGAACTACTCTAAGAGCCAAGGGAAACGGAGAAGGAAGGTAATGTTTATCTGTATCTTTAGCATTGTAGAAAGCATTTTAACCAACACATCACCAATATATATCACAATTATTCCTCATCACAATGTTATGAAAACTGTTGTTCCCATTTCGTTGGTCAGAAAAATTAGCTTCAGATGCGTAACCTATACAAGTATCAAAGCCAAAGTTCAAAATCATGTCTGACTGATGCCAAATCCCTTACTAAGTCCTATAAAGTCCTTGTTGAGAATAATATATTGAGTTTAGGCAGGAGGTAAAATTTAAGATTTTGTGGCATTTAACTTATTTGGGGGGTATTTTTAAAATGCCTTATTATGCACTATCTTGGGGCCTTATTTTTAATTTGGTTATGGAATATGGACCTAAACCCTGGCTCTGAGGCTAGCTTCAATGAGGTTTGGAAGGAGTTAACACTTTTCCCTTTTGATAGAAGATGAAAAGTGGACTACTGCTAGCAGCCACAAAGCTGAGTATTTATTAAATATGCTTATTTCCCTTTCATCTATTTGGCCAGTGTTCCCGACCATAATCTAATTCCCTCTAAAACTTTCCATGGAGCAGGGTGGTGGTTCCAAATTCTGAAACACTGAAGGAATCATTTAATGACCTGTGGTGAGTTCCTATGAACTCATCCCAGCACTTGTAATGAGTATTTGGAGAAGACTCAGGGGTAGGCTTCAAGTCCTTCCAAAATGACCCTGCTAGTTGCCGCTGAGGACTTTCTAGGGGTATGAGAAGTTCTAGACGACTTTTACCGAGGCCTCGTAGTGCAGTTTGCGAACACGGCGCCGTTAAGGACAATGGTCTGAGCCCTCTGCCTTACTCTCGTTCCCACAGGCCGTACTTCCGCGCCCGAGGCAGCCACTGAACAAACAAATGGCATGGGCTGTAAACGGACAAAAACAAAACGAAACAACAGCAGCAGGGGTGGCTTAGTATGTACCATTAACTCTGCTCACTGTAGTACATTTATTAACAGCCCATGTGGTACTGAGCTCCAGTGATACATCGTCAACTTCAGCAAGAACTGCCATTGAGTAAATCACAGACTGCGGGGATTACATAAACGGAATTATGAACTGTTATGATAAGTACCATGCCAAAGGAAGCTGAAGATCACATCTGTAAGAATAACAGAGGAGTGGTGTTGATTAATATCAGGTGGAGTTTATTAAGTATAATAATAATGAGAATTATTACAATGGTGATTATAATTACCATCATTGATTTGTCAGTGCTAATTCCAGTGCTAAAACCTACACCTGAATTATTCTATTTAACCCAACGACCTTGACATACTGATGATGATGATGGTGATGATATGAATAATATCATAAGGAATATAATACTAAATACTTTTTAAGACACTATGTTGATCCTTTAAACATGTTATTTTATGGGATCATGCCAGCAGCCCTCTGGGGTCAGTATTATTATCACCATTTTGGAGAGGAACAATTTGTTGTTAAGAGTATCCACAAATTCCCCAACAATATTCAGAGATTAGGTAGAAGATTCAAAACCTGGTCAAACTGATTCCACTGTTCATATTCCTACACACACTCAGCCACAGTGTCTTCTGGGAAGGGCAAATATTGGAGTATTTGGTAGGTAGAGAAAGAAAAAGAGAGCATTCTAAGCAAAAGAAATAATATGGAACAAAAGCATACAGATGTTTCTTATAATACGTAAGAGAGCCCACTTTGTGAGAATGTATAGCGCGAGAAAGCATAAAGTATGAGATAAACCCTAAAACATAAATGAGTGTCAACTTATAAAGGGGTTGGTTTTGCATTTTATCTTATAGGTTTGGGATCCAAGAATAGATTTTTAAGCACGGGGAAAAAGATTTGAGTCTGTGTTTTTAAAGAAAACACCAGATGCAACAACAACAAAAAAAATGAATAAAACTATTTGGTGTGAATGGAAAGCCTAAGCTCTGCTGGAATGGTTCAGAATTTTTGAAAATTTAATTTAAAAAGAGTTGTCTTTTATCTGTGGAAATCCCACATGGTTCATAAATACAGGCAAATATTACGGCTTCTGTTATGCAACACTCTCTGGGATTCTTTATCTTTGTGGTTTGAATTAGTTCCCAAGTTGGTTTGTATTGACTGATAGCATCCAGAGGCCAAAACATACTCTGCCGTGTGGTACTGACATGAAACGGATGAAAATTGGTTGAAGAAATCCATTTTTGACAAATATCTGAGAAAATCGAGGCTTTGAACCCTAGGTAAATTCACCGTCCCATGCCCCACTTCCATAGAGAGACTAGTGGAATAGCATAAAACTTCTGTCTCTGGAAGGGTGCCTGTGGAACATCTGAATTTATTATTTCACTCCTCCATACCCACCCTTACTATTTTTTATTCCAACTCTGCGTTTCCAGCTTTCAAAAAGTTATCTATCCAATGCCAATAAACTGGTTTAATGGTATTTTTAACTCATAAAGAAGGACTTCAGAACTGTAGACACCTGAAGTTGGCTTTTTCTAAAGAGGAAGATGAAAGATCAACCTTCCTTCCTTCCTCTTCCTCCTTTTCCTTTTTTCTCTTTCCTTCCCTGCCTTCTATGCTTTCTTTCATCATTCCATGCTTTATCTTTCTTCTCCCTTAACTTCCTTTCATCTTCATTTCTCTTCCTATCTGCAGCTATATCATTCTCTTTCTCATGTTGGTTTCCCTAACTCATGTTTTAAACACCCAAGGTGGGCCATTCCTCTGATAACAGGGAATACAGAAATGAGCAAAATGTGGTCCCTGCCCTCCTGGTGCTCACGGTCCAGTGAGAGAAAGAAGTACGTAAATATGTAATTATAGCGTGATGCGGTAGATGTTGTGGTGAAGGTGCATGGCCATAGAATGACAAAGGTAGGGCACATAGTCCAGGTTCAAGGTCAGTGAATTTTTCTGGAAGTGGTGACTGGATATGGGGTTTATAGTAATATTCATACTCAGGGCATCATTTATGCAAAGGTGTGACATGCAGAAACAGTGGGATACATTAGGGGGTCTCTGGAAGCTTTAGAGAGGCAGGAACTAAGAGTGTTTATAGAAAATATGAGCAGAGAAGATTCATTTCATGCAAAATTAGAGTCTTTTCTACATTTCATCTTGACGGCACAGATCACGTCGTGAGCTCCAATGCAGGCTACGTATGTGTCTCCAAATTGTTGAGGACTGTGTCGTGAATAACTAGATATGCAGAGTAACTTCTCAAGGGCTGCTGTAACAGATTAATCTAGTGTTGCTTATCTACTCTGTCTTTGTTTAGAACAAAAGAAGACCAAAACTTAGACACAGGCTCAAAGGAAAAGAAACTTCCACATTCAGAGCATTTGATTTGTGACAAAACTATGCTCTGAGTTTTACATACGCAGTCTCGGTTAGTCTTCAGCATACTGCTTTGTGGAAGAAAATAGTCCCAAGAGAAATTAACTGGGCTGCAAAGAAATCTGGCTGTTGGCCTCAATGAAACTCTGTTTTTGATTGGCTCTGGTATTATTCTTAACTGGTAGGGTCTTTTTAGGTTTCTGGACCCAATTCCCGTGTGTGTGTGTGTAGGCTTTGCCACACCAATAAGCAATTATTTGATACTAAGAGGGTGTTTGAGAATTCAACTCAATTCAGACTGTATCTATCCAGAGATAGCATCAGATTCCACAGGTAAAGGGCTCAGTCCCACAGAACTGTACTCCACTTCAGATGCCAATCACAAACCCGGGTCATGCTTCTGACTGACTACATGCAAAATGGAGGTTTTAATGGCCCCATCCAACTCAGGATGCCAATCACAAGTCCAGGTTGTTACCTGTATTTCTGATTGATGGGCTAGACATCAGTTTCGCCTGACCCCCTCATCAGGTTCAATTAATTTCGTAGAATGGCTCACAGAATTCAGGAAACCCATTTACTCACTAGATTACCAATTTTTTAGAAAAGATATTAAAGGATGTGAGTTAACACCTAGATGAAGAGATACACAGAGCGAGGTCCTGAAGAAAGGAGCTTCTGTTTTCATGGACCTTGGGGCACAACATAGTAGCAATATAAGAGCATTCCGTTTTCCTAATCTGGAACCTCTCCAAACACCCTTCTTTTCAGTCTTTATGGAGGCTTCATCACATAGGCATCACTCATAAACTCAGTGAGCACTGGTGATTGACTCAACCTCCAGCCTCTCTCCCTTCCCTGAACATCAGGGGCTGGGACTACAAGTTGGTTCATGGCTGGCTCCCCTCGCAACCAGCCTCCGTAATAAGGTGCTGCCCGAAAGTCACCTCATTAACATAAAACCCGTAGTGGTAGAAAGGGGGTGGTTATGAATAACAAGACACCCATTTCACCTTTCTGTCTCTGATGCATTTTCAGTAACTGAGGACAGGGATCCAAATATAGTAACAAAAGATGCTCCCAATATTCTTATTGCTCAGAAAATTCCAAGGGTTTTGGGAATTGTGAGCCAGGATATATGAGACCAAAGATATATAAAAAATATAATTATTTGGTCATCTGAATGACTACATATATGTATATATATTTGACCATATAAATGTGTACATATATGTATATATGTGTCTATATATGTATTTGTGTATTTCTTGTAAATCACAATATCACGTAGGGGCACTGTATAGGTGAGAGCAATTCTAAATGCGATTGCATTATGAAGCTGCCTGCAGTGTAGTGTTAGTTAAGGCAGCTACAGGAAAACATGAGAAGGTGTAGATACTGTGGTCGGCTTAGAAAACCTGAGCTCTTTTGTCTTCACTGCCCTGTTTTAACAGTCTGGCAGACATCTTTACCTCAGCCCCTGCACACCTTAAGGTTTTATCTGCTACTGGATTTGGGGGTGTGAGACAATTCTTGCCTTGTGCCTTTTGGTTGAAATTACACATATCAAAACATATAAGATATTAGCAGGTGAGTTTAAGTTGCTTAAATAAAGATAGTATGTTGGGGACAAAGAAGGTTTCTATGAATCAGAGCAAAGAAAGGGAAATTAAGAGTATAGGGGCCAGAGATCTCCTAGTTCAAGGTCTGGATCCTTACGGGTGGAATACTATGAGTGGCGGGTCCTGGGACCAGGGCTGAGGGCCTGGGTAGTGTGGAGAAAGGAGTTAGGAGAACATTGTTCATCGATGGGAGGTGGGTTATAATGTAACAGGGTGCAGCTAGGGCTCTCCCAAACGGGGGATTTGTAATGAGGTCCAGAACTTGGAGTGTCCAAGAAAAATATAGGATATCCCCCCGCTGCCCACCCCACCACAAGATGGGCTGCCATGGGGGATGGGACCCGTGGAGCAGGGCCATTGAGAGTTATTTTGCATATCAATAACAGTAGGATAGCTTTCTACCTGATATGCAAAAACAGTTATTTTGCATATCAACAAGGCTAGCCAGAAAGGTATGCATAATTTTAACTCAGGATATAACTGGGAGGCAGCAACCCCTGGTTACAACACCTCCAGTTGGTTACAGCACCTGCAGAGAGAGCTTGGAGATGGTTCACTCCACACCACAGGGTCATGCCTGCTCAGAATAACTATGGCAGCCAAAAAGGCAGAGAATATGGGAATGATAGTAGATATAGACGATTGTGGGAGGAGTCATAAGTGGGGTCACAGAGGAGGTTCCAGGCTGGGATTTAAACTAAAGGCAGGCCGCCATGAGGTACATGGGTATGTTGCGACCTTTCGAGGCCAGATAGGTTCACGAGATTCAGGCTGACAAAAGAATATTCACAGAGCCATGGGGATGTCTGACATGTCTTTAGTCAGGGGTGCGTGATCTATGCATGCTGCAAGCTGCATGTCACACTACATGTCACCTGCATATCACCTGTCCCCTTTGAGTGTGTGTGTCTGTACACACAGTGAGAACCCTGTACCTCCTTAAGTACTAATACAAACGAAGGTGGCATCAGGCCTAAAAGTTAAGTAACATTGCATGAGCGGTGTATGCAAGCCCACTTCATGTTACGGGAACTGGTTATCAGACCCAGACTCAAGGCTATGAGAACACACTTTATCAGGCCCATTCAAGGTTGTGGGAAACTCCTTCCCTCTCATCACCCAGACACCTGGGTGAGGAAGCCAGGCTGCCTCCACTTACCCTACAATGGGGAACAATGCAAAGACCATGCAGGAAGGAAAGGGGCGAAAGGACTCTTGCCAGTGGGCCATGAGCAGGTGCCATGTAGTTTCGGAATTCTCATCTGTAGAGATTGTGACAGAGCTGATGGTGGCGGGAGCCACGGGAGGCCTGCCTAGCTGAGCTCTGGGCTTCTGTTCTTTTCCTGAGATGTGGTCCCCGACTGGCCTGACTGGGAAAAGGAGGGAAGGCGGGACTGCGTCTACTGGTGGATGTTTTAAAGGGACTTTGAAATCTAATGACAACGTTCTGCTGTTATTCTGAACCTGTATAACTTTTGAATAAATATTTTCTTTCCTTTTCACCAGACTCAGGCATTGAGAGCCATAATTCCCAACACCTGGTGGCGGGCACGGACGAACCTAGAAGAGAGAGACCCCAGGGGAGGCGGACATGGTTTCGGTGACAGTATCTGGGCCCCCCCGAAACGGGTCCATTCAGTAACAGTAATGCTGAGCATAACCCAAAATATAGCATTCAGAGATAAAATAACAAACCAGAAAAGACATTCAAACTAAAGCATGAGTCTGAAGGGCATAGGAAAGGATTTGAGTCTACTTAGGAGTTAACGGGACAGAAACTGCCCCAGAGTGAAACTAGAAAAGGGGATGGGAGAGGGAGATAGATATTTCATGAGCTTTGGGGGTGAAAGTATAAGGACACTAAGGGAGTTTACAAAATTTCCCAGCTGTGTAAATTTACGTAAGCCAGCTTCTCTGAGCCTCTAGTCCTCATCTGTAAAATGTGGATGATTACACCGCCTTCCAAGAGGGCTGTGAGGAATATAGATATTTGGGGTGGGAGAGGCTGCAACTTCACTCGCATCGCAGTTCAGACGTGAAAAGAAAATACAGTTAGTTTATTTCATCATGCTGATCCCTCTTCCTGCACCCCCCCCCCCCAAATTAAATGAATCTAAATCACATTAGTTTAAAACTTAGTGTGGTGCAATAATCTAAAATGACTGTTGGTATTTTTTCAGTCTCTCCATATTTACTAAGTCTTTTAGATTCCTCCTTTTTCCCTGCACACCTCTGTCATTTGGGTTTATGGGGGAAAAAGCTAATTGCTTCGGAGGGACGAGTTTTCCTGGCCTCAGTGTGCTTTTTAGTAGTGTCTGGGCTATTACACACGGAAGTACAGATGAGCCATCGTGTCTGGGGGCCTTCTCATTGGTATTCTGCTCCTCCTGGCTTGTTCTCCTGTCTGATGACCTCTTTCTTTACTCAGATCAACTCTACCTGCTGACTGTGGCTCCTTAGCTCTTACTGCATGAGTTCTCCTTTGGGAATCTTTTATGGTCTCCGCCTGGACCACGGTTTAGGCTTTCAGTCCTACCCCTCTGTCATGACAGGCCTGTTGACCTTCCACAGGAAAAAAGGGGAATGTGACAGTGTACACTAGGTAACCTTTCATCCTACAGGGAAAGACTTCAGGACACCCATTCCTCCTCCTCCTCTCTCCCCCGCTCCTTTTTCATATGTGAGTGAGCTGAGGATGTAAACATGTTTGGAAGTGACTTTTTCAGCCCCAGATGACTTCATCCCTGGTGGACAGCTTGACTAGACTAAACTTCTCAAGAGATCCTGACCAGAAACACCCACCTAAACTAATCCTGAATTAGCTGCTAAATTTGGGGACAATTTGTTATGCAACAATAAATAACTAAAACACATGCAAACTAGTCTACAAGGCCAACATTATTTTGATTTAAAAAAAAAGACCAATATTCCTTATGAACAAATATGTATAAATCTTTAACAAATGTTAACAAATTTAATAGAGCAATATATAAAAAGAATTATAGCCTGACCAAATGAGATTTACCCCAGAAATTCAATGATTATTTTTTAGTGAAAATAACACAACAAAATTTACCATATTTACAGAGTAAAAGAAAAAAAACACACCAAAGAATTAACTCAATGGATGAAAAATAAGCATTTGAATTCAACATGTATTTTTGATTTAAAAAATCCTCAAAACACTAAAAGTAGAAGGATGCTCTCTCAACCTGATAAAAAGCATTCACAAAAAAAACCTATAGCTAACCTCATATTTAATGGTGAAAGACTGAATGCCTTATAAGATCAGGAAAAAAACAAGACTGCTTACTTTGATGTCTTCTATTTCATGCCTTCAATATGGTACTGGAAGTCCTATGCAATGCAATAGGCAAGAAAAATGTAAAAGGCTGTACTGTACATTTTTAAAGTTTCGTATTTTCCTTATGCCTCGACATTCCCGCAAGCAGGCTGTGAGCACCTCACCAAGGTGACTAAGCGAACCATCGTGATAAAGCTGCCCCTGCCACAAGCTATGCTTCTTGCTCTTCCCTGACTATGGCCTAGGGACATTTAAATGTGATAACAAAACCCCCCTGTGCCTTTCGCTTTTGTACTCCACCCTGACCCACAATAAAGACGCTTGCTCACGGGTGGTCACTCTTTCTTTGACCCCCACCTGCTTGGTTGAGCCCACTCCCTTACAGCTTCTCCCACATGGCCCCCTGAGCGGCAGTCCATGCCCCCTCTTTTAAGATTTGTGAAAAATAAATTTTTTAATTTCACAAGCCTCTTTGTGGTATTATTCTGTGTCCACACCTGGCTGATAAATCAAGAAAACTCTCTTTTCATGAACATAATTATTCCTTTCAACATAAGATTGTACTTATCAGAAAATAGAAAATATTACTTTTATTTTGGGGCAACATAATTGAATATATATACTGTTTTAAGAAATCCATGACAAGCAGTACTAGAACTAAAAAATAGATTTATCAATGGTACAATAGGTCAATATGCAAAAAGTAAGTTGCATTTCTATATACCATCAGTGAGTAATTAGAATCTGAAATTCAAAAACTGCCATTATAATAAAATTAAAACCACAAAATACTTAAGAATAAATGTAACCAAATGTGTGCATTACCTGTATACTAAAATTATAGACAGTTTTACATTAAAAAACACTAGTCAATGAGGTATACCATGTTAATAAATCAGACACCTTAATAAGATGCCAATTCTCCTCAAACTGATCAACAGATAAGTCTCAATCAGCTTCCCATAAGGGTTTTTTTTGTTTTGTAGAATTTAACACAAATATTCTAAAATTGATAAGAAAGTAGAAAGGCTAGAATAATGGCATAAATAATTCTGAAAAAAAAACCCCAATGGTGATAGATTTACTTTACCTGATTTCAGTGCCTACCAAATAGACTAATTAATATATTAAAGTACTGACATAGAGAGATAGAAACCAATGGAACAGAATTGATCCCCCAAATAAAGCCATATATATATATATATATATATATATAAATAAATTGATTTTTTTAAATGGTACTAAGGTAATTCAATAAGGGAAACAGTAGACTTTAAACAGATGATGCTGGGTCAACTGGATATTCATATAAAAAGCAACGAATTAACTCCCTATCTCACAACTTATACAAAAATTAACCTAAATGTAGTAGCTCAAAGTACAAAACTTTTCGAAAACAATATAGGAGTAAAACCTCCTACAGTAAGAAGCAGAGGTAGAAAAAATTTTCTAATATACTACACAAAAAGTATGAACTGCAAAAGAAAAAATAGCAAATTATACTTCATCAAATTTAAATATTTCTGCTCTTTAAAAGATACAGTTAATAAAATGGAAAGAAAAGCTATGGACTGGGAGAAAATATTTGCAATATGTACAGCTAACAAAAAACTTCAACTAAAAATAAAGAACTTTCACAACTGAAATATAAAAACAAACAGCTCAATAAAGAAAGGCAAACATTTTCAACAGAATACTTCTATTTTCACAATAGAAGACACAAACGACCAATTAGTTAATAGAAATATGCTCATGGCCAGTAGTTGTCAGGCAAATTCAAATTAAAACCACAAAGAGATACTGCTACACAACCATTACAAGGGCTACCGTTAAAAAGACTGGCACCAAGTTTTGGCAGGGAGTGCAGTCACTGGAATCCCAAATGTTGCTAGTGGAAATGCATAATGTTTTGGAAAAGAGTTTGGCAGTTTCTTACAAAGTAAAATATACACTAACCATATTACCTAGCAATTCTACTCCTAGGTGTTTACCCTAGAGAAATGTAAACGTGTACACACAAAGATTTGTACTTGAGTGTTCACAGCAGCTTTCTTTGTAAGAGCCTCAAATGGAAAATAAGCTAAATATCTATTAATTGGTAAACGTCTAAGCGAAAGGTGGTGTATGTATTGGCCTACTGTTCTGCAGTAAAAAATGAATGAACTGATGTGTACAACATCACGAATACATCTTAGAAACATCATGCTAAGTGAACAAAAAAGCGGACTCAGAAGATTACACACTATATGATTCAAATTTTATGGACTTTTAGAAAAGTCAAAACTACAGTGACAGAAACAGGTAAGTCACTTCTGGGAGCTTCAGGGGGAGGCGAAGAGATGCACCTCAGAGGAGCACAAGGATAGTTTTTGCAGGGGAAGAAATTTCCTATGTTAAGATATTGTGTTAATGCACATTTGTCAAAATTCATTGAAATTTTCATTTAATATTCATGAATTTTATTGTATGGGAATAATAACTCAAGGTGACTTTTAAGAGAATAGCCATAAAATCTCATTGAGTTATGCATGCTTGTATGTCATTGCACAACTCACAGAAAACAACGTTATAGTTTAAAAATAAATCGCCCACTCAACAAATATTGGATGATCATTTTTTATATTCCAAAGCCTAGGCTAGGTGTTCAAGACAAAATTATGAACTAGACAGTGGGTAAACAGTTAAGTAAACAAACAATTAAAATACAGTGGAACTGATACGATACAGATAATCATAAGATGCAGTAGGTGCACAGAGGAGGGTTACCCAACCCGATCTGGGGTCAGCAAAGGTTTTTTTTTAAAGGTAATACCAAAGTGTACATCTGATGGAAGAATATAAGTTAAGCAAATGGGGGGATGTGGGCAACAATCCTCAGGGAGGGAGGGTAATATATGGATGGAACAAGCAGGTAATCAGAGGCCTGTGAGTGAAACTGAAACTAGAAGTCAGTATGTATATTCAGGAACGGGCTAAGTAAAAGACGGGGGGAGGTGTTTCATGAATGCTGAATATGAAGCGCCTGTGAGGCATCCCAGTGCAACCTGTAGATGACTGAGTATAAAGCTCTGGAGCCCTGAAAACTGACCAGAAACAGAGGTTCAGGGTTAGGAGGCAGGAAGACATTGGAAGCATCACAAGCGAGGATGAGATCAACCAGAAAGACAGACAACATGAAACAAGATGGCCCAAGACAGATGGTTAGAAGTATAATTAGAATACGATATCCCAGAAACCAAGGAGAGAAAATGCTTTGAGTGACCAACAGTACTAAACTGCAGAGAAATCAAGGAAGGTGAAAGATGGAAATTGCATGTGCCAGGTGGTAAGAAAAAGATAATCAAATTTTCAAGGGCAGCTTCAGTGGTGTGAAGCTGGGGAAGCCAGACCCAGGTCTGAGGGGTGAGTGGGGAGTGACGACGTGGAGATATTTAATGCAGATGCGTCAGGGAAACTTCTCCATGAGAGAGGAGAGAATGTGTGTGGAATGTGGAGGAGGGTCTGGGAAGGGGAGGCGGTGTCCTGTCCTCATGGGATGCAGACAGTGGGGAGGAAGAGATGGACGGAGTAACATTCCTGAGAAGGCAAGAAGAGACAGGATCCAGAGAATGGGAGCAGTTTTCCATAAGAGAAAGGATATACCTTTCTGTCCATCAAGCAGAGAGGAGGGAGGGGTGAGTGAAGACACAGACAAGGAAGCTTTATGGCAGACAGTTGAGGGAGGTTTGACTGGTGTCTTTCATGTTTCTGTGGAAGGCAAGGTCACATGGAGACTAAGGGAGAAGTGGGGGTCATATGTTTGAGGACAGAGGAGACATCTGAAATGGCTCTTCAGAGCAGGGGAAAGCGCTACTTAGAAACACAGTGAGACTCCTGGGCATCATGAAAGGCCTAGTTAAAGTTGGGGAGAATGAATTAAGACTGTTTCCAACTCAGAGTATTTTTACCCCCAAATTACCCAGCAACCCAAGTGCAGGTATAGAGAAGTTAGTAAGTTGAGTTTATTCAGGCTTTGGTTTCATGCAAGACTCGCAATAGGATTAGTACGAAACAAGAAACTGAGGATATGAGGAAGGTGATGGTTGTGATGGCTAATGACACCCTCTCCGGATAACAAAGGAAGTTAAACAAAGGGGTTCTGGGAGATGAGGAGAAGGTAGATGGGCCTGTTAACTGGGAGCTCCCAGAAGACCTGTAATGTCATACAGGCATATACTTTGGAGCTATTGTGGGGTCAGCTTCAGACCACGGCAATAAAGGGAGTGTTGCAATAAAGCAGATATGGCAATAAAGTGTGACCTTTTGGCTGGTGGAGGGCCTTGCCTTCAATTTGTAAAAAAAATGCAACATCTGTGAAGTTCAATAAAGCAAAGCTCAGTAAAATGAGGTATGCCTGTATATTGGGGATAAATTGAATTGAGATTATGTGGCAGGAGTGGAGAGGTGAAGGAGATCATAGGAAATAAAGAATGTAAGGAATCTGAAAAGCCAGGATGTTGGAAGGGTTATCCAAGGCTGAAGTCACCAAAGATGAAAGCAGTATGTGGGATGTGGAGAAAGACTGAAAGGCAGAGGTGGATCTTGAAAGAATGAGGAGGACTGACCAGGACCTGAGGTCTTCAGCTGGAGGTAGTAAGAAGCAGTATAACAAGGCAGAACCATAAGCCAAATGCCGCACATGAGTCAGAACTGTATAGATGGACTGAAGATGTGGTTGTTAGAAGCAAATGACCTGAGAGCTGGGGGACAGGACAGCTTCCACCTAAGTGGTCTCTGGTGTTCCTAGTCTCGATGCTGCTGCTATGGGTAAGCAGAGACTTTTGGGCAACATGAGGCCTCTCAGGACAGAGGGTGGTGGAGGCTGTGAGCTCCACTGCATTCTCCACCGGTGGCAGTGGCCGCGTCTCAACTAGGGAAATACTGAAGTAATTGAAGTTCTTCTTTTTTATATATATATATTTTATTGAATATGCTATTACGGTTGTCCCATTTTTTTCTCCCCTTTATCCCCTCTGCCCTGCACCCCATCCCATCATCCTCACACCTCTTAGTTCATGTTTATGGATTGTACATACCAGTTCTTTCTCTTCTCAATTTCCTATACTATTCTTAGCATGCCCCCGCCCC
>PVJD01012128.1:0-41655 GCA_004026545.1 Mormoops blainvillei
GTGGAAAAATAAACAGATTTTGATGAATTTCACAAAAGGAACAATATGCCCTGATCTTCAGCACTGGTTTACAGGGAATATACTTCCTTTTCACTTTGGTTAGGGAGACCGGATATGTTCAGATAACTAGTATTCCCCATCTTTCAAGAAATTGTTACTTCAAAGGAGAGCAAACAACTACCAGGAAACTGAATGAGAAGTGTGTCATGGTATCTCTCTCTTCCATTTGACTTCTTTGTGCCCTGTCTCAGTTTGCTTTAACTGTAATAGTGGCTATTTTCAAATTATTCACAAAAAATGTGATAGAAAGAAGTACCGAGCAGTGGCTACCACACTAACACAAAAGCATAAATCACAGTCATTGTATGTTTCTTTATTAGATTCAGGATTCTCCTGTGGAATTACTGACAGAGAAGCCTGACATGGCTGGGCATCAATAGTTGTTCTCAGTCCTGGGAGATTTTATGTATGTTTTTATAGTCTTACTACAGTAGGTCATCTAATATTACTACATGAATCTCCTTACTTTCCTATGCTTAATGAAATGCTTTGTTGCCAAAACTATTATTTTTCAAACAGAGACTGGCTCATAAGCCTGGTACATAAGCCAGGGAGATTTTAGGTACTGTCGTAACAGGCTACAGTAGCTAGCCATGATTGCAACTGGTCGTTGCAAAAGCTACAGATCTGCCCTTTATAAAGCTGGTGTTCGTCATGAAGTTAAGGAAATACTTTAAAATATAGGCAAGATGGAGCACTTCTTACAATATATTCTAGCTCTTCATTGGGTTAATATTATGGGTCATCACATTGATAGAGATATGGTTAAAATGAAGAAGATAGTGAAAAAATAAAAAAAGGTCTAAAGGGATGAAAACAAATCTTATGTGTAAAGATTAAAGGAATAGAACCTATTTAGTTTAGAGATGAGAAACCCAAGGGAAGCTTTGATCACTACTTTAAAATTTATTAAAGATTTCTACAAGCAACACACCTAATAGCTGTTCTTTCTGTCCATGGAGGACAGAACACAAAATCAGATATAACTTTAATAATAATAATTATTATTAGTATTATTTACTTGCTGATTAACTACTTAGCTATATATTAATAGAAATTATTTCCCATCACTTAAATCACTGCCTGGCAGTAATTTCACCCCTAAGGTTTGTGCATTAATTTTTTCGGGGCCTAGGGGCACCATTTAGCAATAACACTATATACTAAATAACACTGGGTGGCCTGAAGCAAGCTCACTGATCATTTAGTTATAGATCAAAAAATGACTTTAAGAGATCATCTGGCCTGGGCTCTTGAGGGGAATAATACATCATACAAAACACAGGTTTTTATTCACTGCTGGGTGCTCTCCAGGGGTGGACCTCCACACCCTTTCTCATTAGTAAGAAACACATGTACACTAACAGGTGCATATATGCATTACGTACATATACTGAACATATGAAAACAGTGTTTTAGATGCTGTTGGTGAGAGAATGAGTGGAGGGGGTTGAATGAAAGAAGAATCCATTAGCAAATAAATAGTGAATGCAGAGGAAATGGCTTATGAAAGTTATGTCTATCTTTTAGTTCTTTTCACATGATTCAAATTTATGGAAAAGCTTTAAGAAACTTTAGCTCATAATTAGTTAAAAATCAAACTTGCTATACCTTTCTCCTCAAACAGGTCAAAGGGGCAGATTAAAATTCAAATAGCAAAAATAACTAGTGTTATCAAGATTAGTAGTAGTGCTTTAAGAAAACTGATAGATTTTCTTTCTGAAGAGATTTGAATACCTATACTTCATTTTATAAATCATTAATATTTCTGTTTCTCCAATAAGATAAATGTGATATTAATTTATGGTTAAAGAAGGAAATGAGTCCTGGTGAATTTTGATATATTGAGTCATAAATCAATTTTTTAAATTAAAATACTGTTTTAAGTCTTTTGCACCATAACTTGAGCATCGCTATTCTGCACCATTATTATTTCTTCTCTTTATGAATGAAAGTGGGTAGTACCTATAATTCCATATTTCTGTTTTGAGAGTTACACCTCCAGGCTGATATGCCATCTCGGTATATCAAAGAACTAGTTCCCAGCTTACTGTACTCAATTTCTTTCTCACAGTTATGAAATTTGAGTTTTATAATAAGGTATAAATCATAGAAAAGTGTCACCTATAAAATACTTCAGTAGGGATAAGAGCAGGTGTATAAGTGTTTATGTCAATGGTGCTGTAAATTAAAAAAAAATTAGAATTAAGGACGTTATCAGAGATTAAGGGGACTTCAGTTTATGTGTGTATCCTGAATTTGCACTAAATAAAAAATGTCAGTGAAAATTAGCCGTGGTATACGAAGTCTGTATGGAAAAAGTCCAGCCATTGTTAATATAATGAGAATGGTTTGCATAACATTGATTTAACCTGGCAGCCAAGGAGAGTGAACTGGAATGCACTTGTGTGAACAATGATGACTTCACTGTACTAGTCAGTAGGGGCAGTAGATGCCATAGAGTGAGCATGTGTATTGTGTGGTGATTGCATTCAAAATGACTGACTGAGTAGGGCAACAAATGTGCATCAAATTTTGCATAAAGCTTGAACATTCTTCCACAGAAGGTATTTGGATTTTTTAAAAGACCACAGATATGGGCAACTGGTGATTGGTAGCTTCATCATGACAATGCACCCATTCATGTGTTACATCTCATGCAGAGCTTTTTGACAAAACATCAAATCACCTAGGTGACTCAGCCCTTCTACGGCCCAGATTTGGCACCCTGAGACTTCTGGCTTTTTCCAAAATTAAAATCACCTTTAAAAAGGAAGAGATTTCAGACCATCGATGAGATTCATGAAAATCAGATGGGCCAGCTGATGGCAATTGTGAGAACTGTGTGAGGTCCCATGGGGCTTGCTTTTAAGGGCACTGAGGTGTCATTGTCCTATGTACAATGTTCCTTGAATATTCAATAAATGTCTCTATTTTTCATATTACATAGCTGCACACTTCCCGGACAGACCTTGTATGTCATGTTTGGATCAAGTTCCCATGATAGAAGTCAAGTGGGTTGTTTAATGGACACAGGCATGACATAATACACGTGATAGTCTTTGACATCTTTCTGTGACTTCCCACATGGCAAAGAGTAGGAGATAATTTCCTGCTCACACACACTTTAGCATAACCATACTGTGACATTACTCTAAGGATCCTAGTCATATAAAATGAAAAGGGAGAAGTTAGGATTGTGACATAAAAAGAGTACCCTTCTTTTTTATTAAAGTGAAAATTTCCTTGTGTCTTAACTGATGGAGAACTGAAAAGTTTTATTTCAGAGTTTAATAATCAGCTGCTTGTTTTATTATTATATTTTCATATTTTCTCTATTTAATATCCCAGAGGGTGGTTAGAAAGAAAATGAACAAGATGTATACCCAGTTAGCGTTCCTATCTGCCTCCTTCCCTGGCCTCAGTGAACGCTTATTGGTTAATGCTGACTTAGCATGTAAATGAAGTCAGTGACCTGAACCCTCTTATTTAACTTACCAATCAGGCAAGTTGTAGCTTTTATTTTAAAAATATGTTATGATCATGGATACATACATGTAATTTTATCCTATATAATCCCAGAAAGCCAGATAAAATATTGGTCCAAAATACATATTCAGGTATTTATTGTGTAAAAAGTATGAAATATACACATGAGAATGATAAGTTCTAGTAACATAAATGGATATTTTACTTATATAAGGCTGAGTACCTAGATATTTAAGAAATATTCTGCTAATTGGATGTTTCCATATTTCATTGAGATATCAAACAATATTTATTGATGTATTTGTTCAAGCAAAAAGTATATGGAGATGTGTGTAATCCTTTACATCTAAGGTGAGTTCGGTTAGCAAAAGGGACATAGGTCTTAAGAAATTGTATGCATTTTCTCCTTTCATTATATGTATCATGTTTCCAATTATTCTTTCACCATGGTCAAATTTTAAGATTAATATTCTATCACTCAAGGTTAAGGCTACGTGCAGTTGGGGTGGAACATTTTCTATTTTATATCAGGCTAATATCTCCACTTAGACAGATTTCAAGTCCATTGGCTTGGTGCTCTGTCTATAGATTTATCTGATTCTTAAATAACAGTTTGAGAAACTCTAATGTTGCTGACGAGGCTTACCATGATGATTCACAAAAAAATCCTATTTTTTTCTCTATATTTGCTTGTGTGCACATCATTTCTCCTGTTGGATTATTGAGCAGAAGGAATTGTAAAACCACAGGGGAACAGTTTAAATGGGATAATGCAAATATTAGAGAAAGATTAACAGTAATTTCACAAAGATAGAAGGTAAGCTGCTCATTTTTATGGAATGGAACAAATGTGTTTGGAATGATTAACAAAATAAGACAAATGAAAAAAATAGAAAAATGTTGTCACTCAATTCTACTTGGATAACAAGCCATATGAAATATAAATGCAGAGTTTTCCCCAAATTCACATATGTAACATTATTAAATGTTAAACTTCATCTAGACACTGGCAGACAACTGGCACAGAACATAAAAACCATAGTGCTTAAATACCAGCCATCTCACTCACTTAAAAGGCAGTTAATGTGATGTGTACTATTCTTGAATTATTTTATCCTACATAAGCCAGTATAACTCATCGCTTAACAATAGCATTTCAATAAAGCTTAAGCCATCTTCCATAACTAATATATCAGACAAGTTACTTTAAATTCTGAAAACTTCAAATTATATTGTAAAATAAAGGAAATTCATTTGTACATTCATTTGTTCGTTCTTTATATATTTATCTTCCATGCAGAGCCACTATCCTTGCTGTTGTGAGAAATACAAAGAAATTTGTATAAAGTGCTGTCCTACAGAAGCTGCGCATGGATGTGTCCATTTAAAATAAGTTTGTTACTATCTGGAGGTATTTGTTTCTTCATCACTTAGGCTAGGTTGGGGCCTACCTGCCTTAATTTCTGGAAAGCAACTATTGCAATTCCCTGAAACAACTTCCAATATTACCTAATTACCTTTCCCTTGTTACTTCGTGGGCAAAAAGAAAAATCCCCCTTCCCTGTTTTTTTTTTCTTTCTTTCTTTTTTTTTTGGGGGGGGGGGGCTGGTTAAATAATCAAACTGACATGAAATATATTGACAAGAGAAAATCAAGTTTAATTTTGTGTGCATGGGAACCCCACATACATGAGAAAGTTGGAGACCCTCTATACATGAGAGATTCAATGACAAAAAGGGAAAATAAGGTATATATAAGTATGGCATTTTGAGCTGAGGATGAGGTAAGGCATCTTAAAGCTTCAGAATGTCATTGTAGGATCATAAGAATAGCAGATGTTCAGCCATATAGAATGAGTCAAAAAAAGTATCTCCATTAACCTCATATTATGAGCAAGGTGCCTAATTCAAATTCCTCTAGGTAGTTATGGGGGAAGGGGCAGAAGTTTCTCTTGAGCCTGCAGTATTTTCTCAATATAATTAAGCATACCACAGAGGGACATCTTGGGATGACTCATTCTGAGCCCTACAGTTTTCTTGCCTCTATTTAGGAGTATATGGAACCTAAGAACTTCTTTGAAATCACTGCCTCTAGACCCTTAAGGGCACCCTGCATGGTTAGCTTTGCTCCACATTTACCACACTCTGATCCGTGGATCTGAAGAACACAAAGAGGATGCTCTGGAACTTGGTAATATGAAAGACGTTCATTCCTAGGATGTTCAAGATTGTTCTTGAACCTTAAACCCCTGTTTAAAAAAAAACTGTGGCCAATGGACTAGTAACATGTACATCATTTGAGAGTTCCTTAGAACAGCAAAATCTCAGGTGCACATTAGATGTAATGAATCAGAACTCTCATACACACTCAAACTGAGGTTTCAGAAGCACTATAATAAACTACTGAAAGAAAAATGAATTGGAGGAGCCTCCTTTATGTTTTTGAGTTCACATTAATTAAGGCACAGTTGGTCAGAGTCAGGTTTAAGGAAATCTTGTGTTCAATGCCATGCAGACCATTTAGGATAGGGATTTTATTGCTCAGCAATGTTTCCCAAATGCCCAGCACATTGCTGACATGCACCAAATAGATGTATGTTGAATGAATTTACACATCCTGCCTAGGATAGAATATAGAGTTCTCTCTATACATAGCACATGCTTGTGGACCAGAGATTTGCAGATAGAAATTTGGTATTTCAATCTTCATTTCCTAATGGCTAAAATTCTATTACAGTCAATCTGATAAATTGTTATGCAAGTGCATCCCATTCAATCAATCTGTACTATTTATTAAGCTCTACAACTACTCCCTATCCCAGGAAATTTGAATTAAAGAATGAAAAGAGGTTTTTCAATATGGATCCAAGATGGTGGCAGAGTAGGTGGTCATTACACTAACCTTCCCCTAGGACCAAACTGGAATTACAACTAAATTGTGGAAAAATCATCCTGAATAACCAACTAAAGACTAGCTGTAGAGAATATAACCAAGACTTACAGAAGAAACCACATCACCCCATTGAGACTGGCTCAACAGAAGGAACCACACACTGTGGATTGCTAATAGCTGCCAATAGGTTGCCCAGGGCCAGACACAGGCATCATCTGACATAAGGTTGCATTACAGTCCTTCCATATCTACCTAATACAGAGAAACAAATACAAAGGGAGCCAAAATGGAAAGACAAAGAAGCAGGCCTTTAATGAAAAAACAAGAGAATTCTCCAGAAGAACTAAATGAAATAGAGGCAAGCAGTTCATCAGATACAGAGTTCAAAGTAATGATTATAAGGATGTTCAACAGCATGAAAAATGAGATTGGAACCATAAAAAAAAATGACCAGTCAAAAATAAAGAATACAATATCTGAAATGACACTGGGAAGAATAAATAGTAGGTTAGATGAAGCAGAGGATTGCATCAGTGATTTAGAAGGCAAGGTAGAAAAAGAAAACCCAAACATAACGGTAAAACCTAAAAAGAATTTAAGAAAATGAGGATAGTTTAAGGGAACTTGAGACAACAGGAAACATAACAACATCTGTATTATGGGAATACCAGGAGAAGCAAGAGAGCAAGTGATTAAGAACTCATTTGAAGAAATAATGACTGAATACTTCCCTAACTTGGTGAGGGAAAAAGACACAAGGTCCAGGAAGTACAGAGAGTCCCAAACAAGATACACAAAGAGGCCCACACCAAGACACATTATAATTAAAATGACAAAGCTCAAAGACAAAGAAAAAATTTTAAGAGCCACAAGAGAAAAGCAGTTAGTTACCCAGAAGGGAGGTCCCATAAGACTTTTCCCTGATTTCTAAACAGAAACTTTTCAGGACAGATGAGAGTGACAACAAATATTCTAAGTGTTGCAAAGCAACGATCTACAACCAAGGCTACTTTACCCACCAAGGCCACCATTTAAAATCAAAGGAGAAATGAAGGTCTTCCCAGGCAAGAAAAAACTAAAGGAGTTTGTTACCACCAAATCAGTATTGCAACAAATGTTAAAGGGCTTTCAAGAAGAAGAAGAAGAAGGAAAAGAAGAAGGAGGAGAAGGAGAAGGAGGAGAGGGAGAGGAAGAGGCGGAGGAGGAGGAGGAGGGAGGAGAAGGAGAAGGAGAAGGAGAAGAAAAAGGAAAACATTCCTAGGAGGAAAATACTAGCATTACAAGCCCATTTCAAGAAACAAGAAAAAGCTAAAATGAACAATGTGACTTTACACTTAAAGGAACTTGAAAAAGAAGAACAAACAGCCCAAAGTGAGTAGAAGGAAGGAAATAATAAAGATTAGAGCAGAAATAAATAAAAAAAGACTTCAAAAAACAGTACAAAACATCAACAAACCCAATAGCTGGTTCTTTGAAAAGATAAATAAGTTTGACAAAGGTTTAACTGGACTCATCAAGAAAAAAAGAGAAATGACAAAAATAAATAAAATAAGAAAATAAAGAAGTGAGTCAACAGCTGACACAAAGAAATACAAAGGGTTTTAAGGAACTATTATGAACAACTATATGCCAACAGATTGGAAAACCTGGACAAAATGGATAAATTCCTAGAAATATACTATCTTCCAAACTAAATCAGGAAGAATCAGAGAATATATATAGACAGATTATAGCTACAGAAATTGAAGCAGTAATCAAAAAACTCCCAACAAACAAAAGCCTTGGACTGGATGGTTTCACAGGTACATTTTACCAAACATTCAGACAAGAATTAAAACCTCTCCTTTTCAAACTATTTCAAAAAATTCTGGAGGAGGGAGGACATCCAAACTCATTTTATGAGGCCAACACTACTGGATTTCCAAACCAGATAAAGATGCTACAAAAATATATATATAGACCGATAACCCTTATGAACATAAATGGTAAAACCATGAACAAAATATTAGCAAACTGAATACAGCAATATGTCAAAAGATCCTACAACATGATCAAGTGGTTTTATTCTGGGGGTGCAAAGTTGTTAGTACAATATTTGCAAATCAATAAATGTGATATACCACATAAACAACATGAAAGATAAAAACCACATGATCATATCGTTTCAAAAAAAAGCCATTTGATAAAATCCAGTACCCATTTATCATAAAAACTCTCAGCAAAGTGGGAATAGAGGGAACATACCTCAACATAATAAAGGCCATATATGAAAACCCACTGCCAGCATCATGCTCAGTGGGCAAAAACTGCAAGTATTCCCCTTAAGCCCAGGAAAAAGACAGAGATGTCTGCTTTCACCTCTCTTATTCAACATAGTACTAGAATTCCTAGCCACAGCAATCAGACAAGAATAAGAAATTGAAGGAATCCAAATTGGAAAGAAAGAAAAAAAACTGTCATTACCTGTAGGTGACATGATCCTATACATACAGAACCCTAAATATTCCAAAAGAAACTCCTAGTACTGACAAATGAATTCAGTAAAGTAGCAGGATACAGAATTAATATCCATAAATCAATTGCATTTTTATACAACAATAATGATCTATCAGAAATGAAAACTAAAAACCAGTCCCATTTAAAATTGCATTAAGAAAATAAAATACTTAGGAATAAATTTAACCAAGAATGTAAAAGATCTGTACTTGAAAAATTATAAGACACTGAAGAAAGAAATTAAAGAAGATACAAATAAGTGGAAGCATATACCGTGTTCATGGGTAGGAAGACTTAACATCATTAAAATGTCCATACCACTCAAAGCAATGTATAGATTCAATGCAAGTCCTGTCAATATTCCAATGACCTATTTCACAGAACTAGAATAAATATTTCAAAAATTTATATGGAACAAATGAAAGAAAAAAGACCCTGAATAGCAACAGCAATCTTGAGAAAGAAGAACAAAGTTGGAGGAATCACACTACCTAATATGAAACTATATTATAAGGCCATAGTAATCAAAACAGCATGGCGCTGGCATAAAAACAGACACAAAGATCAATGAAATAGAATAGAGAGCTCAGAAATAAACTCAAGTTTATTTGAGTTTATTTGGGTTTAAATAATATTTGACAGAAGAAGCAAGCACATACAATGGGCTAAAGATAGCCTATTCAATAAATGGTGTTGGGAAAATTGGATAGATACATGCATAATGATGAAACTAGACCACCTTCTTATGCCACACACAAGAATAAATTCAGAATCTATTAAAGACTTAAATGTTAGACTCAAAACCATAATCATTCTAGAGGAAAACATAGGCAGTAAATTCCCAGGCATTTCTTGTAGCAATATTTTTTTTTCTTATATCTCCTTAGACAAGGGAAACAAAAGAAAAAGATAAACACATGAGACCACATTCAAACTAAAATGTTTTTGTACAACAAAGGAAACTATCAACAAAATAAAAAGACAACCCACTGAATGGGAGAACATATTTGCCAATATATCTGTTAAGGGATTATTATCCAAAATTTATAAAGAACTTATAAAATAAAGGACATTGAGATATTACCTCACACCTGTCAGAATGGCTACCATCAACAAATCAACAAACAAGAAGTGCTGGTGAGATGTGGAAAAAGGGGAATACATTTTCACTCTTGGTGGGACTGCAGAGTGGTGAAGCCACTGTGGAAAGCAGTATGGAGTTATGTCAGAAAATTAAAAACGGAAGTGCCTTATAGCCCAGAGATTTCACTTCTGGGAATTTATGTGAAGAAACCTGAAACACTAATTCAAAAGGACACAGTACCCCAGTGTTCATTGCAGCATTATTTGTGATAACCAAGATTTTGATGCAGTTGATGTGTCCATCAGTAGATGAGTGGAAAAAACAACTATGGGACATTTACACAATGGAATACTACTTGGCTATAAAAAAGAAGAAAATTTTACATTTGCAACAGCATGGTTTGCCCTGGAGAACATTATGCTAAGTGAAATAAGCCAGTCAGAAAAAGACAAATACCATATGATTTCACTCGTATGTGGAATCAAATGAATAAACTGAACTAACAAGCAAAATAGAGGCAGACTTACCGATAGAGAGCAGGCTGACAGCTCTGGGGAGTGGGGTACTGGAGGGTGAAGAGATCAAGCAAAAAAGAAAAAGGACTCATGGACTTGGATAAAAGGCAATAGGAAAAATATAATGAAAATACAATTAAAAGAGAAAAATTTAAAAATATGTGTACACATAAATGTTAAAAATAAATTAGTCATTTTATAATGCAAAAACAATGAGAAAACAAAAGAGTTTTTCCTCAGGGCATTTATAGCCTAGTTTATTGGTATATATATATATATATATATAAAAGAGGGATGCTGTAAAAGAGAGATATTTAAAATACAATAGAAATGATGGGGGAAGGATTGAGGGTGGGAGGTGGGGAGGGGTGGGGTTGGGGAAAGTGATGGTAAGAAAATGTTGACATGTGGATGATGGGTGGGGTGCAGGGCAGAGGGGATAAAGGGAAGAAAAAAATGAGACAACTGTAATAACATAATCAATAAAACATACAAAAAAATACAATAGAAATTTTGTTGATAATTTAATTTTTCTGGAATACACCAAGAATGGCTTCACAGAAGCAATGTTTGAATTGAGACTTGATGGATTAATATAGAACAGTTTAAGGGCATTCTAGGTGAAGAAATCAAGGTATAAGAAATACTATAAATTAATTTATTATTGGTGTTTATGCAGAAAGGATCAGAAAGGGCACATGAGACTGAGCCAAAAGGCAATGGCTCGACCAAGAAAACCCTTGCATGGCTTACTAAGGGGTTCATTGTACTCAGCAGACAATGTGAGGCACTGAAAAATTTTAAATAGAAGGTGACATGGTCAGATGTCTATTTTACAAAATGTGGGGAGTGAGGAGGAATGATTACAACAGGAGTCAGAGAGACTAATTACGAGACTATAGCAATATTCTACATTAGAAACGATAAACCTCATGGAGTGATGACATGGAGTGGAGAGGAGGGAAAGAGGAGAAGTATTCTCAGGAGGTTTAAGGCCGAGGAAGATTGTAGTATTGCCTATGTTCATTCAGCTTGGGCAAAGTAATTGCTCTTGGAAGAATTATTTTCACTCCTGTAATAAACAATAGTTCGTCCTTTTTGACCAGGGAAAAGAACCAACATCCCTCTGAGGGTCAAAGCTCTAAAGAACTTAGAAGAAAATTCAATTGAGAATTTCAGAGTCAACACAAAATGGAGAGACTCAGGCTACTCTCAGTGAAAATCTAGATAGATAAATGATTCTGAAATGCACTGTTAAGACTAAACAATAATGTGAGAATAGGCTATGAGTTATGACTAATTTATTTCCTTTACAAGAAGTGTAAATATGAACAAGACTTTTCTCACAAGTAGATGGATTTAATTATTGATTACATGATGTGATTTAAGAAATGACTTAAAAATCCTTCCCTGTTTTTGTTCTTACTGGTGCCCAAGTTCTCATCATTGTAGAAAAGGTATGCATTTTTAGTAAAACAAACAAATAAACAAAAAAACCACCCATGTCAGGAGAAGACACTGAAGATAATCTTGACCTCTTAAGACACAATGAAGTGTCAGGAAAGGTGAGGTCAGATCTCATTCAGAATTATAGAAACATACGTGATTATGAGGAGTCCTTTTTCTGTATTTCCAATTAGAGTGTTTAATTAGAGGATAGCTAGTCAGATTATGGTTTAATGAGGTTTAACTTAGAGCGTTTCAAATGCTAATGTTCTTACAGAAGTTAGACCATCTTATTAAAATGCAGATTCTGATTTGATACATTTGAAATGGTACCAATTTCAATAAGAGATATATTTCTAACAAGTTCCAGATGATATAATGCTACAAACACTGGTTTGAAATAAAACAACAAAAAATGAGGAGTAAAGTGACCAGAAGTTAACAAGTGCATGACCCCTAAGGCCTCTGACATAACAAGATAACAGGCAGGTAACTTGGGGTGGGAGTGGGGGTGGCGTCGAAAGAAAGGTTTATTTACATTTACACTTCTTTTACATGAAGGGCTCCTCTAAATGCCATTCATCCACATGGCATAGACAAACTGATTTCATTGGATGGTGCTTTATTTCTATGAACATTGCCAAAGGGTCATGTAGGGCACACTTGCCATTGTGTCCACATGGAAATCTTCACTTTTCTGAGAATGAGGTCTAATGGCACATACAACCTTGCTATGCATGACTAGTGTGTAAACGCAATGCCTTAAGGGAATTTAAAAGAATCTACAACCAGATTCACAATTCCACAAAGTACAAGGAAATAAAAAGAAAAAGAAACTATTTTCAAAAGTGAGATAGAGAACTGGGGGTGATTCAATAGAATTTTCACCTCAAAAAATTCTACATTTTTATAGCACAATACCACAAATATAAGAAGGATATTTACACATGTAGCTCTGCATTTTTCACGGATACATTCATATTCAAAGACGGGTAATCAACACCCCAGAATGGCTGCTTACAGGAGGAGATGGTGTGCAGTAGGGAGAAAAGCCATAAAGCCAGAGAAGCCTTGCATGGACTGTAATCTGAGATCCAAAACAAAAAGGCTCCCTGTGCTCAATTATGCCTTAAATAATGTGTGTGCGTCAGGAAGGGGGCTCTAAAGGGTCCTGAGGGGAGTTAGAAGCCCAAGGCCGAGAACTTCCCATATCCTTCAAAAGAGTAACCCACTGTCTAAAGCATAAAGCTGAAGTGAGTCTGTGAAATATGGGTAACGAAACATTTTAAGGTACAGTTACAAACATTGGCTCTGGCTATATGCATAACTGTCCCTTTTGTATTAAAAAAGAACAGTGGTCTATTTTCAATAAAAGAGTAAAATCTTACTAAATGTTGACACATTGCACAGCAACAACATTAACGTGTAAAAATTTCATCTGGCCTGAATTTTACCTATAAAAACTCTTATTTGTTGTTTTACAGTTACTTTACCTGGATCAGTTTATTTAGTTATTTTATAGTTTAAATAGATTAAAAATCTGTAACCACATAATCTTATTTGGCTTTGAAAATTAAGCCTGTGGTTCTGTTTTTGCTATATAGCAAGTCTCTGAACTTGTTCCACAGACAGATAGGCACAGTGTAAAACCAAGGATTAAAACTGTTTTTGTATCCTCAACTTTATCAGGGATAACACAGAAGTCTCCATTATTCATACAGCCTAGAGAGTTCTAAAGCATTAATAATTTTTCTGGCTTATACACTGTAAAAGCTAGATACACATTTTTAAACCAATCACCAAATCCAACCATAATGCAAAAAGTTGTATTGCAAGTTTGATGGGTACAAATTCTGTTGAATGAATGAAATGGACATGCGCCTGGAAAGCTGGTGTCCAATAAACGTGATAATAAAATTCTCATTCAAAGAGGTTAAAATAGGTATTTGGAGAAACACACTGCTTTGCAGAAAAGGTTATATCTTTGATGTGGTTTTTCTTTTTTTTAATTTGTCAGGATGAACAACTTAAGGCATTGGCTTTTGAAAAAAAAGTTGTTAACGGTAGCTTTAGTCATATATATATTTTGTTTGCAGTGTTCCTGGAGTTATTCCATCATCCCTCATCATTTGTCCAGAATAACTGCTTTTAAGAGCTGAGTTCAAACAGGGCTCACAGCTGGCCTTAGGCAAATTGTCAAGAAGGAAAATTTATTGTTCACTAAGCTGCCATCCTTCCTCATCTTTTCCCATCTCTTCACTCCCATTCTAGCCCTCAGTGTATATTTGGGGTAGGGGAATTATTTTTCTGTTATTTCTTATGCAAAGTCAAAGGTTTGCTATAGGAAAGGACAAGCTATTTCTAAAAACATCCATATGATAAGCTAGTTAATAGAGAGTGTCTCCTGAAGCCAAATTAATACTTGACAAATCTACCATGTTTTCTTCAGAGGTAATTATGCATATTGCATAACAATGGATTGTAATCCATATTGTATATATTAGTAGTAAATTAATATTCCTAGAATCTCCTAAAAGCCTGGTTAAAACAAGTTTTTAATACAAACACAAAAAATCAGTATGCAAGATGAAAATAAATCATCACTTGTAAAATACAGAAAATGTGATAACAGAAAAATAAAATTGGTAAAATGAGCATCTTTCTTCTCTTCTTCCCTCTCTCTTTACTTTCCTCCTTCCCGTCATTATATTTGAAATCCTTAAAATATCTAAAAGATGAAAAAAAATAGACAAATTAAGATAAAAATTGTCAAAAAACATTGATTTTTTTATGAAATAGCCATTGAGGGAATTACCCAGTGGTAGAACTGGTTTTAGGTGACTGGACCGTAGATGCTGTACTGGATTCTAAGAGAAAGGTCAGAGATCCTCTTGCCTTAGAATCACTTGTCATCTTACTTGAAGTGCAGATGCTTGAGCTCTGCCACAGATCTGTGAATGAAAGTATCTGGAAGTCAGGCTTTTATCAGAGTTTCAAATAGGACCCTCTGAGACTCTAATGTACATCGTAGTTTGAAAACCTGTATGTGAACGAACTACATAATCAACTGGCGTTGTGCACTTGACAGTGTCTAAGTCATATGGTCTTCTCTTTTTTGTGCTGTGATGTGCAAATATATCATGTTGCTTTACAAAACACCAGGCAATTGTTCACCTGTTCTTATGTTCCTGAAAACTCTTCAAGAATTACACAGGTGTAACTTAGCTCTCACCAAGCGGTTCTTAATTTTGTAAAATTGTCCCCTTTTTTTTTTGTTGTTGCTGTTGCTGTTGTTGTTGTTGTTGTAGTCCTTAAATCAACTATCAAGTATCAGCTCCTAAAAAACAAACACAAAATATATTGACACACAAACCTAAGTTTATTAAGCTATTAAATAGTAGAGTAAGGGGGAACACTGCCTTATTGAGTCTCAGTGGGGTCTCATGAAGGCCAAAGTCAAAAGAGGATATTTATAAGGGCTTGGTTCAAAGTAGGGAACTGATTGGGCCTGTGCAACATTTACAACATACCAGTACTGATGGACTTAAGAGGGCAGGGTCTTGAAGTAAATCTTTATAAATAAACTGAAGTTTGATAAGTGAGTTGCCTGTCCAGATGAGCAATTTATTGTCTTGATAGGAGAACAAAGTATTTGCCCAGACAGGTTGGTTTGCAGGAGTTTTTCTAAAGCAAACAGTAAAAGTTATTTACTGATTTATAATCTTATCTGCTTAGGTAAGAATTTCCTTCAACAGATAGTTGTTATATTAATGTAGATAGCTTCAGTTTGCAATAACAGTTGCTAGGCTCTGTAGACAGAGGTGGTCTTACTTCTCGCACCAAGGAGGATCAAAGATGCTTTTCCTGGTATACTTTCATTCTAAATTCTTGAAGAACTCCATTAAAAAAATGTTAATTAAATATGCAGTAAAATACGAAGAGTGCTAGGCACAGATGCTGTTGCTAACCCCCACCCCAGCACATACACTACCCATGACAGACATTAATAATCAGTCACATTACTTGCCACTCATCCTGAACCTGGCCTGAATCTTTTTCAAAGTAGCATTTAAGACAATCATTTTCAGTTCATCAGAGTAGTCATTTATATTGCACTCTGAGGGACTGTGTTAAGCGTTTGAGGCATATGAAGGTGAGTAAGGCATACATTGTGTTGGAGTTAAGAAATCGAAGGGCGTACCCTGGGAACATTGCTATGTGTTTGGTTAGCTCCAAATGTACATGAATGTGGGCTGCATAAAGTAAGTTCAGATAGAGAGCTGGTGTCTGTCATGGGTAACCTTCAAGGTGAGAATGAAGTTTATGACACATACATGATAGGCAATGAGAAATGACCGAATCAGGAAAAGCTGGAAATGAAAGGATTGCAACAGTGGTTTATGAAGATTATTAGCCTGGAGGTAGACAAGAGATCCTGTAAGTGCAGAAAACACATAAGAGGCTATTGCAGGAATTTTTTAAGAATATGATTTAAAAGCAGACTAGTTTAGTTATGGGTAAACGGAAAGGAAGAGATAGGTAATAAAAACTCATTTCAGTTGTGGAACTGACAAAGTTTGACCAAAGTGGATGGTTGTAAGCAAGCAATTAGGTAAGAGGAAATAAATGACTTTTAAAAGAATATGAACTTTGTATTTTTAACAACAAAGTTTTTTTTAACCCTCACCCAAGGATAAGTTTTTATTGATTTGAGAGAGAGGGGGAGAGAGAGAGAGACAGCGATGTGAGAGAATGAAACATCAATTGGTTGGTTGCCTTATGGGCTCCCACCGAGGGTCAAACTCATAACCTAGGTATGTGCTCTGACCAGAGATTGAAACTACAACCTTTTATTGTATGGGACAACACTTCAACCAACTGAGCCACTTGTTCGGGACTAAACAACAGAAATTGTTGTTAAATTTTGAACAAGAACAAAAACAAAAAGCTTTAATCAAAATTCAGTACTCCTGGTGAGAAAGAGGCTTGAGAGATTTAACACTTGTAGTGACTCCCTCTCATTCCTGCCTGCTTAATTTTTCTTCCTTTGGGAAATTACTTGTTCTCTTCTCCAAGTGACTCTTGTGGAATACAAAATGCTAGTCCCTGTCCCTTTTGACCATAGAACTGCTGTATGTCCCACACCAGACCAACTATTGGCACTCTATTGGGAATTTCATCCTCCAGGTGAAACACGCAGGAGTGAAAGCTGGTTGGCACTGAGTCTCCAGACAACAATGCACATGCCTAAAGAGACTTTCGATGTGTTAAAGCCATTGAGTTCCCTAAGACATTAGGTCTTATCCTTCTGGAGATCTGGTTGTTTCTTTGAATCTGTGAGCTATCTAATGAGAACTAAAGTCAACATAATTCCCTGTCCCTGTACTAGGCAATACTGAGATCTAGCAAATATTGCTTAGCTGCTTGTTCCAGGATATACTTGTGCCTGAAGATGAGATTGTGAACCAATTAAAATCAAGACAGCTTGCTCATCAAGATTCATTTCAAAGCCCTTGCCTCACTGTGCTCACTTAATCTAAAGTATTACATTATAAATTCTGCCCAAATAGTTCTCTGCTTTGCTGACTTGCTTTACCATTATTATATCTAGGCTCTAAAATCCTATAAGTGTTGACCTTCTCTAGCACAGTAGGTCTAATAAACTTAGCTTTGCTTGATCAACATGTTGTTTTGATGGTCTTTTTGGGAACCCTAAAATCAATATTATTAACCAACAAATCGTCTTTTATTTTTGGATTAATTAGATAAAACTAAATTCTATTGCTGTAACTGTATTACATATTAACATACATGTTCAGTTTGTTTATTACATGTCACATAAAATTAGAATGTCAGTTTCTGGAAGGTAAAAATTTGTCATATTTGGGGCGAATGTTAAATAATGTAAAATATAAAGAAATAGATGTGCTCTTTGTTTCATCTCATTTCCCAGTTACTAGCAAATTGCCTTAATAAAAGCAGATCACCAATATTTATTATTTGACAATAACTGTATCTATTGTACTAATTATGTAAGGTTCAGTAACTTTTAGATAAAATGCTACAGTAGATGTTGTTGGAGTGTCACCCACTTTCTCTTGGGTTCTCTTTTCATTTCAATAAAAGGCAGCCCAATTCCTAAATCACACAAAAATTAACATTTTTGTTGCAGGACTGGCCTTGGGAATGCTTTGCAGAAACATCCCTTAACTAATAAACTGATGAACATGGAAGAATAATTGGCCAGGGTAATTCCAAGTCTTTCAAGGGGTTAAGTTTTAGTTATCCAATGTAATAACTGGTTTAATAACACCTCCTTTATCGGTTGTCTTTCTTCTGTCACCTCTCCACTCCCCACCTATTGGGGTGGGTTATACACAAAAATGCCATTCCTCAAACATACCTGATAACTGTCATGATTTTTTTTTTGTAATTTTTTGTTTGCAGGTAATAGAAACTGATTTTGTTTAAAATACCTAAATATGAGAGATTTCCTGGTGAGTTGTTGGTGACGACTCCCCAGATCTCTAGCGGAGATGCCTGTAGATCAGTACAGCTAAATCTGCACATAATCATTGCCTCCGGGTCTACTTTTAGAGAGAATCCAACTAAAATATAGACTTCTCAGGAAAGCATGTTGTCTTCATCTTTTCATTGTAAAATAGTTCCCAGAACTGTACCTAGAATACCTTCTGGTGAAGACTCAGCTACATAGTGCACTCACTGGCAAGAATGATGTCTGACTTGTCTCTGTCTATTGAGTGCCTCGTACAGGGCGTGTCACAAGCAGGTAATCAATAAACATCTGCTGAATGAATCACAGTGATCTAAGTATCCTGGCGGTAGGGCTTGATGATTCCAGGGACATGACCGTCACAGAAGACTAGACCTGAACCATGTTCAGGGATGAAGGAGGAATTTGTTCAATAAGTGTTTCAGCCAATCCAACCCCATAGCCATAACCGAAGCTCAGGCAACATTCACCAGGATGGCTGGGCCAGTCATCCATGGCTCTTGTCATTCCAATCCTTACCTTGTCTGTTCTGATTGGTGTATGCCTGGGCTCTCTTACTTGTTAAATATCTTCATACTATTCTTGTTCATAACCATTTTTATTGATTATTTACTATATTTCAGATGCGCTTGAACCTTACTGTGGGAATCTAAAGACAATGTTCTCATATTCTTTCATGTTTCTTATCTTAATTCCTCAGTTCTTCAGCCTTGTAAAGAGACAATCTTGGCAAAAAGTCATGGCTTATTTCTATAGCATATGAACCTGATCATGGATCTGTGTATTTGTTTTTCTCCTCTGAAATTACATTTTTTTATCATCCACTGATTGTATTGGTCTAGTGCTAATCTACTCTGTGCCCTGTTACACAGAAATAAATATTAGTTTTGATTGATACTGTAGAACATTACTTATGATAACCTAGGCAGTGTTAAGTCACCACTTAAAACCAATCAATTAGAAAAGAACATTTTAGTATTTAATAGAGATAAAGCAATGTAAAAGTGGCCAAGGGAATATACAAGAATTTCAATAATAATTTCTGCCCTCTAAACTGTTGAGATTCCAATCCAGGTCTGATACATAGTGCTTATGTAGCCCCCAGAAAGTAATTTAACACTTGTGCCTCGTAAAACAAGGACAGTGACTACTGTACAAGTTTGATGTAAAATTTTAAACACATAAATGTTCCTTAACACAGAACAGGCACTCAAAAATGGCAACTATGAGAATCTAAACCTAATTGCAAATTTGGGATATAAAAACACATGTAACAGTATAAAATATCACCTGCTAGATAGCAAAAGGCAGTATAAACTTTTTACCTGCACAGAATCTGTAGTGAATTCAGGGAAGGGAGCCATTCTGAGTTGGAGAGATCTGAGAAGGTATTTTGGGGTAAGTGGAATTAGCATTGAGTCTGGAGAAAGGCATAGACTTTGAACAATCTAATCATTGTCTTAAGCTGAGGCAGTGCACAGTGTGCTGGGGTGCCCGGGACAGGTGTCCTAGTCACACTGTATTAGGCTTCAGGGCTCCAGAGCTGGGGTCAAGGGCAAAAAGAACCTATGACTTCTCTCCCTGACCATGAAGAGGTCAGATTGAGGAGGTTGAAATTTGGTTGTAATTATAGTACAATGAAGGTAAAAAATAAGATTATAATGGGCTGAATTTAACAAACCGGGTAGGGGCAGAGGCTGAGAACATTGACAATGAGGTCATGGCTGATTCAAAGATGCGATGAGTATGTTCAACATCTAATCTTTGAGAATCGACATTTCTCTCTTTCTACTCTTTCTCCCTGGGATGAGCATATATAGAGTGGTCAAAATGAATGTTAAAAATCACTTGCTTTCTTATTTTAAAATTTGTTTTAAAGCAAGGTATGCTATCATGCCTATTATATAAATGAAGAATTAATTTCCAACTTTTTTGCCCATTTCATGTTGGACTTTTTACTTTCTCCTGCCTTGATGATTGTTATTAGTAAAAGCGGTATAAATTATTCTTTCATGGAATAGAAAAAATATTTCATATTTTCTATTTTTATTTGTCTTAAAATTGATGACATTTTTAAACAAATATATTCATGCGGTGTCTACTCCTTAAGAGAAAATCTTAGAAATGAGGGTACTGTAAAAGAACAAATATGTTCTAGAGTTATCCTTAAAATCATCATGTGCTACAAAGAGATGAAGGTGTTAACTGCAGTCCCCAGGTCCACTTTTGTTACCAGGCAAAACCAATGCCTTCACTGAATTATAGGTATGAGAGTCATTATCTCCCAGGAGCACCTTGAAAAGGAGAGGTCTAATCTCAATAATGTGACTTTCTGCATTAAATAGATCCCCCATGTTCAGTAGTTCTTCGTTCTTAAGGAGAAAATGTCTTATACCTCCCCGCATTCGCCTCTTCTAATCTTGAAAGAGAAAAGACTCTCAAAGAAATTTGAATTTTTACTAATGACACTTGGTATTCTTTATCACAGTGTTTGTGTGTGTGTGTGTTATGCAGTAGATGAATAACTCAGAAGAATCAGTTTGCTTGTCAGAGGCTTACCATAGAAACTATTTTTCCCATATTGACTTCACTCCCCATTTCTTATACTAAAGTATATACTTATTAAGAAAAGCAATTAGCCTTTATTAGGCTTATTGCCTTCTGTGATCAACACAGCTCTGAGGTGCTACTCAGACAATGGCTGAGAAATTTAACTAGGATTTTCACTTCGGCTTTGCAGATGAGCGATGCTATAGCAGCAATCTGCAGGGGATTCATTTTCTTTCTTTGAAATCTGTTCTACAAACTTTTAATTAGTTCTACATTAATAATAATGCATGGATTGGCATTTGCAGGAAGGTTTTTGGGCAAAATCTGTTAAATTTTGGCATCAGTCTTGCATCTTCTCCCTTATAATTGCATGAGATATGGTTAACGGATTGTAGAGAATGACCATTTAAGCAATAAGATAGTAGAGAGGTCATTCTTTCTTTCTGTAAATTTCACATTAGGTGACTTCTGTCTCCCTCTTCGCCCAAACCAGTGTATCCAGCCCTCCCCAACCCCAAGCACACAATCTCCTCAATGAAACAAATAAATATTGAGTAAAAAAAAAAAAAAAAAAAGAAAAACTACATGTTCACATTAGTGCCTCCAAACAATGTCTTAGTTTGTTAAGTGACAAGTTTTATTTCTATTTTACTTATGTATATCTTTACTGTTATGGAGAGGCATAGAATTCACACACATGCACACATATAGAAATAATGTAAAAAGAAAACTGTCTTAAATATCTAAAATTTGGATTATTTTAGACAAAAGTCTGGCATAAATGGCGTACACCTTACTTCACACTTTAATTTATATATGAAATTATTTAGTTTGAGAAACCCAGAGACAAAGTCCCTCAAAGCCAGAACTTTGGAGCTAGAAGCAGTCATCAACATTACGGTGACTCTCGGCACCAGAACAAAGGGCTACGGCTCTAATTAAAGGTGAAAGGATTGAAGTCCATATTTTTGGTAAATTATAAAGTGATCATTCTCTCCCTTTAATCAGCATCAAAATAATACCTTCATAAACAGAGCATTACAAAACGTTAAGTATTTAACTGAAGGGCCTCAGCCAGTTGGCGTGACCACTTTCGCTTTTATGTCACTCTCTTGCTAACTAGCTGCATATCAGTTCTGCCTGGTAACAGTTAATGAAGATTTCTTCATGTTTCCTAACATGCTGTCCTTCTATTATGCGGCTAAAAATTGTGCTTTTTTAGTTACGGTGCCAGTTTCCGAAAGGGGTCAGCTCTGACCTCAAATGCCTCTCTGGCTTAGACGGGTCAGTCTAGCTCTCCCCAGATATTTTCTTTTTTCTTACCTAATTGATGTGAGCTGCACCTGGCACTGTGTTATTACTTCATCCTATTTAAACCCACAGGCTATTTCAGTTTGTAAAGGTCATGTCTTATTTTAGCTGGTTTCAGCTAATTCATCGCCATCAGAGAATGAATTAGAGAGCAGTTTCACTGAAGACTGTATCTACACCATGACCAGACTTCCACTTGATTCAGTCAAATTGGTGAAAAGTCAGTCCAGTCAGTTGCTTGGCTTTTTTTGAATTAAACAACTGATTAATTTCTTGTGTCACTTTTCAATAATTGTGCTGGATTGTTAATGAAAAAAATTAATACTGTATAAAGGTCTAACATAGGAGGAATGCCACCAGAATTCTGACTGCTAGGATCAGAAATACCCACTGGAAGAACTCCTCCTTGGAAATGACCCCTAGCAGTTTTACAGTCCCCTGCCGATAATTTGATTTAAATCACATTTCCTCAATCTGTTGGTGAATACCATATGCCATTTAGGAGAGGATAAAGAGATGTATTTTGGTTAGACATATTGTGTCTATTTCCTCCTCTAGCCTAGCAAGCTTGTCACTGTAATTGAAAAAGAATATTTTCATAGCTTTTAGAACTTGATGTTTGAAAGCTTTTCTTAATTAGGTTCAATAATTTCTAATAGAAGCCACATGGTCAACAGAAAACTACAGTGACTAACTTAAGCATGACGGAAAGTAACATTTTTTTTCAAATAATTAATAGCTACTAAAAGGTCCCATGCATTATGGAGGGGAGAGGGAGACGGCCAAATTTAATCAGAGGACTCAGGAAGGAGGGTTGATGAGAGAGATCAGTCAAACTAGAGCGTGGTCATATAAGGGACAAGATCCGATGATTCACTCACAAAAATGAGCAAGAGCAAAGGAAACGGGGTGGGGGAGAGGGCGACATGGTGGAGAAAGTCACATATGCGGCGGTAGTCAAATGTCAAGCCTCATTAAAAAAGTTGTCCAAAACATCTCTAATGAGCTGGAAACAATGTGCGACTCACCTGGTTAGGGGCTTTTTTGCACAAATTCAAACTCAGGCCAGGTTGCTCAATGGGTCTTCAGAGAAATTACAAACACTGGAGTGAATCCTAGCCAAGGAGAGCTGTGTTAACAGACTCCCCTCAACCATACAACTTTGGCAATTGAGACAAAGATAAAGATGCCTTGCCTCTTTGAGGTAGCACTGCATTTGGCTTCCTCTATGTATTGCCACTTATAATTGCTACAGCAGGTACTGGAATTAGAGAAACCAAAATAAAAATAACAACAAATAATGCAACACAGGGTTTTTTTCGTTTGTTTTTTGTTTTAAAGTATCAGGATCAAACAAGGCTGGGGGCCAGTTATCAGTGAGCAGGGGAAGGATTTGATGGAAATCTGTGTTCTTCTGCCAAAGGAGTTAGCTGCACTGAGCCACCTAAGCCATCTGTATATGCAGAATGACCTTGGCAGAAGTAGAACACATTATTTGTTTCCATGGAAAAAAAGTTTGTGTGTGTGCAAATCAGGTGACATGGTCTAGTGCAGAGGTGTCCTCACTTTTCCTGCCAAGAACTCTCGGGCATCTGATGAAATGCTGTGAACTTCCTTCAAGTTTTTGATGTAAGTTTCTGCTCCATGTGTGCTTTAAAATTAATGGATTAAAAAGGTCATTAGAACTCAACTCGGTGTTTTTTCTTTCTCCAGTTGAAAGTAGCAGGAATGATCTTCCGCAATTATTCTTTTGATTATGTCACTCTCTTTAAATAACTTTAAAAGAACTCCCAGTCTTAATTTGCTTGAAAATAAAATGTTCTGACTCTCTTCCTTTGTCCGTCCTGTACCTTACTGTTCTTATTTTGTTTTTCACGCTGCTGTCCTCCCCTCTGCAGCCAGACATAAACTCTGCCATCCTTCTTCCCTTATTATTTTCCTCCTCTAAGATTTGTTATCATCCTCACCCACACCGCTTTCCATCAAACTGGGTCATTTATTTGTGTCCAAATGTTTAATTTTTAGAACTTTATTGCAACTGTCTTCTCTTGCGTGTGTACCTGTTTTTGATACTATTTTTAATTCATTTACATCTATGTTTTTTTTCCTCTCTACCAATAGTTTATAAGTTTCTTAAGGTCACGAGAACTATCTTTTTTTTTTTTTTTTTTTTTGGTCATCATCTCAGGGCAAGCCTTATTAATGTCATCTGATTACTGGTTCCATTTATACACCTGTAACTCCCGTGCTCCTTTGCTCTCCACTCAACCTTGGGCTGACTGTACTACTTTATTCTCAGATTAATCTTTTCCATTTTCTATTTCTTCAAGTTTCCATCTCAAGTTGTAGTATGTTTTCCTTGCAATAATAATAAGAGCGGTCCCTCTGAGGGCACAGGAGGAGCATTCAGGTGTGTCAGGTCAGCCCTCGGGAAGCCTGAGAGCGTAAGGTAAACAGCAAACCCAAACTCTCTTGTCTCCCATCCACCCAATAATTACCTGACTCTGTGTTTATGTACATGTTAGATTCTTACTTATTCACAAACTCATCAGTAGCCAGTGAGTCTGTTAGATTGTTTATAGTATAAGCTTTCAGAAGTATCACTTTTCTCATTATTAATTTATATTGTCTATTTCCTAGTGTGGTGCTATGTTCTCAGTCTCTCTTAATTACTTATTGATTATAAATAAACCACCAAACACATTTTCCTTAACAAATATTTCCAAGGCAAACGAGCAAACAAGCAAACAAAAATCACATTGTAGGTGATGGCATTCTCCATGTAAAGCCATGTAAAACCACATTGAGTCTCAGCCATGACACTGTTACTTTCTATAAGATCTAGATCTACTGGCAAAAATGCTCTGAGACAATGTAGACTGCTTCTTAAATATGGAGAATTTACACTCAAACATATATTTGTGGGCATGTGTAACACTCACCTCTTTCAGAATGTCTCAAACTGACCCCATGCAACCTTTTGTTGGAAGCCTGCCCTCAAGGACGTGTAACTGCTCTGCTATCCCCCTCTCTCCCAGTGTGTGAGCCTGACTCTGAGATCACCGCACTTATTTAAAATATTTGGAAACATGCAAAAAGACAGACTTGAGGACATATTGGCTAAGTTGCTATTCTAAGAGGCCACAAATTTTTCATTGTGTAGAAAGGTCAAATTTAGCCCTTCAACATTTCTCTGAACAACTCTCAATAGCAAAAATAACCAATAATTAAGAGTTAAGATGTCATGATAAGAATACTGCTCTGAAGTTTTATTATAACTCTGACCAGGAAAAAAAATTATAGTGCTGAAGGGATCCCTGTGGCATGTGAGTTAGCACTTGTAATGGAGTTTCGTGAGGTGTGCATTGGGAGGGAGCTTGGGTAAAATAATGAAGAAAGAGGACAAATGAATCTGGGCTATTATTTATATTTTTAATTCGAATTTTATATAATGCTGCCTCCCTTAGATTCAGGAGGTGCTTGTTAAAAATGCCCAAAGGCTGGCCGGGTCAGCCTCCTCTGGGGGCTGCAGTCAGAAATCCACAGGCCATCCTAAGTGATTCTCGTGTTCAGGGAAGTTTGAAGGGCCTATCTACACTGAGCAGTAAATAACAATACCTAGTGTTGTGTGCTCTGCTAGAGGCTGAAATATAAGAGTAAATAAACCAGACCCAGTTCAAGAACTCCCAGCAAATTACAACCCAAAAGTGAACACAGTTATGTACTCCAATAGAGCTTCAAACTGTGGAACTTGAGGACTGAATTTTTATGTAGGTTGCTTTTAGCTACTTGAAATATAAATGAGTTAAATTAAATTATTCTAAATAATTTATTTATAATGTTCTAGCTGTTCCAGTCAGAAAGTTATTGAAAAGTTGCTTGCTTAAAGTCAGCCTGGGATGTGCTGGCAGGCGGATGGGCAATGCTGTGTCCAGCACCTCCCTGGTGTTTGTTCAAGGATCCCCTGACCTCCTAGCCCTTCTTCTGCTCTCCTGTCAAAACTGTTCTCACAAAATGGGTACAATGGCGAGTGTTAAGATTGTAGTCAAGAGAAATGGGTTTACACTGTGTCTCTGTTACTGAATAAATTATATGACTTTGATCAGGCCTTTAAACTCTTTGAGTTTCCGTAACAAAAAGACAGGGTAGGGTTTTAGGAGTGCTGATGTGTTTTCCAGTGCTTTCTCTATGATTCACTTAGTTCTCTGTGAATTGCACCTCAAGATGGGAGCCGAGGTCTTCATCGGGCAGGAAGAGAGACTGCATGAAGGGGAGCCTTGGGTGAGCTGCTCACGGGCGGTGGGATCCGGCTGTGAGCTGGGCCCTGTGGACCCAGTGAGGAGCCAGAGCACTGCTTTGAGCGAACCCACCTCGAGCTCTGCCTTGGTATATGAGATATGAACACATCTTCTAGCTTCTCTATGATTTTTTTTATCATTTTAGGGTTGGGGACAGTAATGATAACTGTTCCTATAGTGTCATTGCTGATATTACCAAGAGAGATGAGTGGACATGTTTAAGGCCGATAGTTGACATTACAGAATTTTTTTTTTTTAATTCACTATCAAGGTGTGGTTTAGTGAATGCCTCACCTTACCTTCCCACTGTTGGGCTATTTATTTAACAGGCATGATATTCCAGGATCTGATCCAAGAGCTTCACTTTAATAGTAACTCTATCAATCAATCCCATAACAAGCCAGAGAGGAACTATAATTGTCCCATTAGACAGATAGGTAATCCAAGGCACATCACCTGCCCATGGCCACCACGGATAAGATGTTTCCTAGTCCTAAACGCTGAGAATCAATACAAAGCCTCTTCTGTCTCCCTTCCTTCTTCCTTCTCTTCTGTCCTTTCTTTTTCCTCCCTCTCTAAATTTTGCACAAAGATTCTTTTTTCATGCAGTAATTATTACTGTGGTTTCATAGGGAACAATCATTTCATTTTCTTTTTTGAAGATTTTATTTATTTATTTTTAGAGAGAGAGAGGAAGGGAAGGAGAAAGAGCAGGAGAGAAATAGCACTGCGTGGTTACCTCTCATGTGCCCCCTACCGGGGACCTGGCTCACAATCCAGGCATGCGCCCTGACTAGGAATCAAACCTGTGACCCTTTGGTTCGCAGGCCGGCACTGAACCCACCGAGCCACACCAGCCAAGGTTAATTACTTCATTTTCAAAGCTAGTCTGCATTCTGCCATGGGGATAGTTGGGGAGGGTCGGTCCTCTGGGAAGCTTCTCTTGCCCTTGGGCATTAGGGCCCAGATCTTCCCCATTACTTCAACTCGCATGGTCACCCGCACTCCCCCACCTTACCATGGACCCCTGGGCTGGGTGTAGAAAGATTCCTTTTAAGAGCCAGGCTTTACCAAATGCTACTGTATGTGAGACACTGTGTTAGAGCTTTACACTGATATCCTAATTTTCCCCACTATAAAAATAATAAATGGAGACACTTGAAAATGGAGCCAGAGCTGCCGTCCCAGGGGAACTGCCTGCCTGTTTTATGTCTCAAATCTTTGGAATGTTAAAGCAGGGTAAAGTAGTCTTTGGACTGGGCCTACAGCAGCATTGTGTCCCAAAGAGCTGAATGAAAAGACAGTAAGAATGCAAGTATTATTACTACTGGACAGATAACTCTGGAACTAAAAACTAAAATATTGTTTAGAATGAGTGTCACTGTTAGTTTACCTGCACTAACAGAAATGCCTTCCTTATATTAATGTAATTGTTCCTCTTCCCTTTCTCATTAATAGCCTTCGCCTTTGTTTTCAAATGGAAATACTATTTGGGTTTCTGCCTGAATCAGTGCTTCCCAAATAGCTATTTTTTTTAATCTCACATAAATGCTTGTTGCTTCTTCCTTTGGCCTTTTATTTTTTAGGTGAACACCTCCCAACCACTTAATAGGATGGGTACTATTTTTCCACTTAAAGTTGAGGAAACTAAAATTTGGAGAATTTCAATACTTGCTCATTATAAAATCTCTAGTAAGTTAGCAATGCTGGTTTGAAATCTATGTCCGAATTCTAAATACGTGTGTTTCAAAAATGGTTTTTCCTTCCCTATTCATGAGGAAATCCTATATTGGACTTCAGTAAAAGTATAAATTTAGGAGTAATATTTATGTGATGTTGTTTCTGTGGGAAGCTAGAGCCTCATTTAACACAAAACTCTGTAGATAAAGAATTAATAGAAATGAATGGTTAGTCCAGTGACCCTAAATTTTATGCTGGCATTGGAGTCATTTGGAAGGTCTGTTGAAACACAAACTTCTGGGCCCAACCCACAGAATTTCAGATTTGGTTAAGTCTGGGATGGTGTCTGAGGATTTGCATTTTAAATATGTTTTCAGGTGATGCCAGTGCAGCTGGTCAGTGATTTTCAAACCCAGAGGCACATTGGAATCACTTGGATAAAATTTTAAACTTCTTGGGTCTGGCCTGTTTTAATTAGCCGTGGATGGGTCCAAGCCCCTCCAGGCTCCAGCAGTGTCCCAGGCGATTCTAGGCACAGTGCGGACTGCACAGCCCTGCTTTGCCCTCTCCCTATTCAACATCAATACTCTCCCTATCCAACATTCAGTATTAAGTTTGGCTGGGATGGAGACAGGAGATGGATAAAAGACAATTGAAAACTAAGATTCTTGGCCAGTTGCTAAAACAGTAGGAAATATGCTGTTTATTGACAGGAGATGCCAGGCAAGTAGGTGCAAAGGTCTTCCACTGCCAGTTTGATGTTCTATCTATTACACCTCGAAAGGCCCCAGAGCCCATAAAATTAGCTCACACTATGCCCTCCTGACATGCAAATGAGGCAATTCGATGAAAAAAATTATTTTAATTTTATTGCCCAGTTTTTCTCAAATTGATGATTTTGATTTTGGCTTCAAGAGGCAATGTTGTCTATTTGCTCTGACAGTAGTAAGTTGACAAGCCTATCACTTCCAGGGGCTCTTCTGTAGTATGACCCAGGTGCTCCTCGCTATTGCAGCATTCATTTTTTTGTACAACCTGCATTTTCATACATTTTAACAGGACACCCCTAATTGATCTTTTTTTTGACAAATACAGACAGCTTCCATCATCTAACTGAGGAATATTGCCCAGCCCCTGTTACGTGAGGCTGCCCCAGAGTCATGAGTTCCATTTTGGCTGTCACTACCGTGTTGGTCTATGTTGTGTGTGTGTGTGTGTGGTTGGGGGTGATTGGTGAGTGGGGGTGGGTGCTGGTCGTTTTTTCAACATTTTCTATTGTTGCAGTTTTCTTATTATTTTATAGAGGTGAGTGTTTCTAAAAGGTGAGGTAGAATTAGAAATTTTATAAAATGTTTTAATTCTTACCATGGAACTCTTTTTATAATGTCCAATCCTATTGCTTGACTTTCATACATTTGAATTTTACTCATATATGGTGGAATTTTCTTTGTTCAACAAGGTAAATCTATATAGCAGGCAACTTCATTGAAAATAATTGTGGAAGTCATTACTCACCTAAAATAAATTATCTTATTTTATATTTGTAGTTGTGTGACCTGAATTCACTGTTCTGGTTCAAATAGCTTATTTGGTAACATAGACAAGCATATACCCTACAGAGAAGTGTTTAAGGCTGAAAGATTCATAACTGTACAGTTCACAGTGGGGATTCAAGGGAAGCATTGGTTATTACCTATGGGAGTGTCGGGACAGGCTTACTGATGGAGGTAACAATTGAGGTGGTTGTTAAACTACCAGGCATAAATCACAAGCAAAGAAGCGAAGGGTATTTGAGCATAGACCAGAACAGCACAATATATCACACGAGATCAAAGTTTTTCATGATAATGTGAGTATTGTGTTCAAGAAAAAGGTGAGGAAGGTTGCCACAAAAGACAGGATAAGAAGATGGGCTACAAAGAAGCAAATGACAGTTGTAAGCCATTTGTAGCAGATGCTGTCAAAACCATACCCATATCTCTTGTACCTTAACCAGTTCACTGTGCTCCAGTGCCAACTTCAAGGTGTGCCTAGGAGATCTTTTGGATTTGTAGAAGGTCATTCTGGCAAATAAGCTATCAGGGTCTGCCTCTAGGGAAATTTATGCTAAAGCAACATGATAGGGAGTTCTAGGAAAGAGTTCAAAGCTTTTAGGTAAAAGTAATTTTGAGAGATCACATTGACAGCAAGTGGATAGATGAGGTGAAATGGAAGAGAGTGAGACCAGTGAGGAGAGAAATGATAGAATCTGAGGAAAGACTGTGAAGGCTGAACTGGGGAGTGAACTTGGAGAGTGGAGATGCATGCAGAGGCCCCAGAGAGGTGTGATGGCAGTACACAAGGAGCTGTAGAATTGAGGCCGTAGGAAAGACTCAGAGGGAGTGGTTAAAGGAAGAGCAGAAGACCATGAGAAGGCGTCATCCATTCCAGGAGGGAGACAGCTGTCAACTGGCAACAGCTATAGAGAGATGACATCACAATGACTATTAGATTAGGAAACTCTGAATTATTAATATTAATAACCTTCCACACTTTCTTTCGAATGATAGGAGCAGAATTCTGATTGTGGTAGATTGAAGAATAAATGAGGTGACCAAGTAATTATAAATCAGTCTTTGGAAGAGCTTGGCTGTGAAAGGAAGAAGAGAGTGATGGTTAATGGAAGGAGGCTTAAGGTCAGAGAGGGTGCTTTTAAAGGCAGGGGTGGGCTGACTTGTATAGACTGCTGTGAAAGAACAAGTACTGGTGAAAAGGCTGGAAACAACATCAGTTAGTAGTACAAGGTCATGGTTCTAGAAGAGATGGTGAGAGGGGATGAAATCAGAAACATAGCCAGGAGTTTAATCTTACATTGTGCAGTTCAAGAGAAATTGTTTATGTGCCAGACAAAACAAGGGGTGAAGGACCTCAGGAAGCTGGTGAGAGGGACGTAGTATTTGAAATTGTTTCTCTGTTTTGATAGGCATTCCTGAAAACTCATATTCAGGAAGGATCAGAGTGTTTGCTGCATGCAGATGCAACCCCGGGTCTTCAGCTGGGTGCTACAGGAACAGAAGGTGGTAAATATAACCAGGGTCCGGGAGTGGGGAAAAAAAGGAACCAATTTAAGAAATGGAACTGTAAAGTTTATGCTGCTAATGATTTTCAAACATTTTCAGAAGCAATGGAAAAAGGAATCCAAATAAAAATCAGTTTATTCTAAAATGCATTTTTATTTTGTTTTGCAATTTCCCCTTCCTGATGTCATCTAAATTATGTGGGTTTCTATTTTGAAAATATGAGGATTGCATCATGTATGTGGATTACTACTCATCATTCCAGAAGTAAACAAGTCAGCAAATGCTCTAGGTTTCAATTAAGCAGGTTATTATTTCTTTACACCAACTTAGTAACTTCTCTAAATCTTAAGATGTATACACTGATCAGTCTAACATCTGCCCCTCCATCCAAAAAAAAAAAGAAAACCCCAAAAACAAAAACCAAAAAACCCCAGAGCTCTCAGCATTAACTCTAAAAATAGCTCTGCCTGACCTCTGTCTGCTAGGTACAAATTTAGCAGGCTTTAGTTTTTCAGATCTTCTTTTTGGCATCTAATTTCCTAAAGTTCAAGAGACAGCTGTCTGAGGCTGAGAACTAAGACAATGAACATGCAGATATCAAGGAAATGGTTTTCTACCAGCAACAGCTCCATTTAGACCTGAGCATTTCCTCATTCTTGCCTGACGATAGAGCTTCATAAGTTGCAACTGTGCCAAATTCAGACATGTTTTCCTACTGATGGGGATGGTTAGGGTTACCTTCCTTAGCCTGTTTCAAACAAGGCAAGATCTAATCAAAGTAATCTCCAGATGTCAGTAGTGGGTCATTTCAACTGTGTATCCTGCAGGAAAAACAGAACAAAACAAAACAAATTTGTGCATACAGAATTTATAAACAAAACCAATTTATGGAGAGGGAAAATATCATCCTCCCCACTTTTTTAGCATTCAAAGAAGAGTTTTTCTTATTTCTGGGCAATAACGCTTTGTGTTTTAGCCATTGTTTCCTCATTAGCATGAGGAAAGTAAAGCTTTCAGTCTTCTCTCGCATCTGGGGATTCTAATAAGAGTATGCTTCTTCTCTGCATATTAAAACAGGAAGCACCATTGACTGGTTGACTGACTTCTTTCTCTTAGTATCTGCTTGGCTAAAGTTTGGGCTTGATAAAATTGATTGAATCTTTATGGTCCAAGTGAAATAGAAGATGAAGCAATTAACCACTTAATTTAAACTATGTTAACAGTCAATCCAAGTAATTCTAACATTGGGCACTTTCACACCTTGAATTATTGATGAAGACACATCTATAAAGTAGAATATTGGTGATGAGCCAGTACCAACCTGGCTCATTTAGGACATAAAGTGGACAGTTCAATTTCTAACATTTGTATTTTTAATCCCTCTGGATGGCTTATATTAGTGCTGTCAAATGGCAAAACTAGACATTTTCAATCTTTTTCAACTTGCAATACTATACCGTTTAATTTTATGACATCCTCTTTCACTTCTATGTTCTACATAGCATTTTCACTTTTTCTTTAATCCTCATCTGAGGACATGCTCACTGATTTTAGAGAGAGAGGAAGGGAAGGAGAGGGAGAAGGAGAGAAACATCAGTGTGGGAGAGAAACATTGACTGCTTGCCTCTCGCACGTTCTCTGACCTGGTACCAAACATGTAGCCCAGGCACTGCCCTGACTGAGAATGGAACCCATGACCTTTTGATTTATGGGAAGGTGCTCCAACCAATTGAGCCACACCAGCCAAGGTGCATTTTTGCATTTTAATAAGTGACTTTATACTTAGCTGAACATCATGCCACTTTGCTTGTAAATTTCTTCTTGAATTACCTAAAACCCCTCAGGTTTGTCTTAAAGGCAGTTTTGGAAATCATTACATTAGAAAAAGAGAACTGGAAAGAATCCTACGGTGCAACTGGTCCTAACCCTTATTTTGGAGATAAGGAAACTGAGGCCAAGAGAGGTGAAGTGAACTGCCTCAAGTCACACTGGTTACCATTAAAAAGAGTTACAATTGGCCCTGGCTGGTGTGTCTCAGTGGACTGAGTGCCAGCCTGTGATCCAAAGGGTCACTGATTCAATTCCCTGTCAGGGCACATGCCTGGGTTGTGGGCCAGGTCCTGGGTTGGGGGCGTGCGAGAGGCAACCAGCTGATGTTTCTCTCTCACATCAATGTTTCTCTCCCTCTCTTTCTCTCTCCCTTCCCCCTTCTCTGAAAATAAATAAAAATAAAATCTTAAAAAATTAGTTACAATTGTACTTGCCACCTGTGTCTGTATCCATTGCAATGTGACTTTGAAGCTCCTTCCATTAAAAGCCAGCATCTACTTCCTTATACCTTGAATCTGGGCTTGCATTATAACTTTCTTTGGCTGATAGAATGCAAAAGGAATAAGGGTGCCAGTTCCGCAGCAATAGATAACTAATACATAATTTATTTTATTTTCCTTTTTAAAAAATTCTCAAGAGTGTTCTAGAAAATCAGCAGTACTCAGAGAGATATTTTTCCCCTCTACTTCTGTTTCCAGCTTCTTAGTAAATTTTCAAACATTTCCTTTCTTTGCTTGTATATTGTGTAATTTATTTTACGTCTTCCACCTCATGAAGTTTTTTAAATATGTTCTTCCCTCTTCTGTTTTTGAGTTTTTAGGAATATCAGCTGAAGTGGAGTTTTTTGCTATGCTGTTGGACAATACTTTGTGGCACAAAGTTTTAATCTACTTAACAGCTTCTAGTGTATTTATTTATTTATTTATTTATTTTTGGCAGCCAAGCAGTGCTGTCAGTTATGTCCATACCAGTAGGCAAATTGCAAGTAACTCTTTGAACGAATAAAAAAATATCTAAGAAAGGGGAGTCAACTTGCCGTGTTTGATAAATTTCCACTTTTTGTCACCTGAAGACATGCATGTTAGCATATTTGTGGCCTGAATAGAATAATGTTATCTGCAATTTTCTACTTATTTTGGATATTTACTCATTCTTTTCTGAGGGGAAGTGTGATATAATAAAATGAGCACTGAATTTTATAATTAGACAACAGAGTTCGAATTCTAGATCATCTACCCATTAGTTCTATCACTTCGGACAAGTCACTTCTCTTAAACCTAATTTCTTTATTACTGAATTGTTGTTTTTTTCTTTTTGAGGATAAGATGAAGCATTTTGTAAGCTGTGAACTCTAATGTTTACTTCTCCTCTGAGACCTACATGTTTTTAATTGCCTATTGGACATTCTCTGCCAAATGTCCCACTACAATTCCATCCCAACGTGCACTACCCAAGCTTTCATTTTCTCCTGACTTCCTTAATTTATTAAGTGGTGCTAATGTTTTGCCAGTTACCTAGCTTTTAAACCTCCAAATAAATTTTTGATGGCTTTCTCTCATTTGTTCCAACAAGCCATTCATTTATTTATTAATGTATGCGTTCGGCCAAAGCTTATCAAATACCTCCTCTCTTTTCTGTTGCCACACATCCTCCATTTTCAGCTCCAGTCTTGTATTTCAAACTCAGCTTTGCTCCATCTTGTCTCTATTTCAAAATCCGCTCCTCTGGTTAAGGCACACATCTTGGATCTCTCAGCCTAGACCTTGATGAGGTCTTACCACTTCCCTGTCAGTCTTCTCCCCAGACAGTGTCTCTTGTCTCTGGTGAGAAGAGCACTTTATTCCCACTCTGTGCCTTTTAGAACCTACCCTATCACCTCGCAATAACCAGCTGTACCGCTCAGCCAATTTGTCCTATCTCCATCTCCCTGGTGGAAGAAGAGACTCAGATCCTCTCAGTGACACTGAGAGTGTTACTTAATTGTAATAAACACAGCTTCCTCATTTAGAAAGTGAGAGAGCTACTGACTACCTCACCAGGTCATTGTGAAATGAGACAACATGTATGACTAGCACAGAGAAAAAACTCACAGCCTAAGAGTTCTTCCCAAATACCTGGATATAATTGCATAACACTAAACACAACACTCCTCACCTGCCAGTTCAAAATAAAAGCAGCTTAGACTCTGTTTAGGGAGATGAGAATGGAATGTTTAATACCATTGTGCATATAGGTAAAATAGGAAATGCAGTGCCGGTGAAAGAGTACAAAGCGAAAAGCTGAGAAGTATGAAATAGGATTACTCATGGAAGACAAGCAGGTAGTGTCTTTACAGAAACAAAGAGAATTTGTCAAAAGAGAGCAGGAGAATATTTTAAGTGTGGAGAAATACATAAGGAAGCACCTGAGAACAAAATGAAGGGTGACATTGTGATGCTAGTCTGTTAAAATGGAGAGGATGTGTTTTAGGTTAAAGATCGTCTTTAGAGAAGAAAAGTGGTGTCAGTTACTGCAGACTTCTTTTTTATTGAATTTATTGGGGTGATATTGGTCAGTTACTGCAGACTTAAATTCTTATTCTAATCAAAGAGAAATATATGTGAGACAATGTTTCTAACATTATCCAAATTTTATTTTCAAGAAAAGCTATGATTTTTTTGTTGTGTCATTCTCAAACAGTCAGGTTAGGAACTTAATGAATTTGCAAATCCATGATGTTACATTAAACAAATGATGCCTCAATTTGCTTTCAAATACATTGTTTTAAATCTAAAATAATATTTGTGGAGGAAAAAGTTCTCTGCATTTAAGCAACCCTCCTCCAAGGGAGGTTTCCTGTGTTTTATTTATGAACACTAATTGTATTCCCCTTCTGTGTGAATTGGGCTAGAAAATCACAAATGCAAAAGTCTTTGGGTTTGTCTATTCCAAGCCCTGCATGTTTTACAAATGAGGAACAGAGAGAGGGAGGTTAAATGTCTTTCACGAGGTCTTAGTCAGTGCCAAGATGAAACTTAAACTTCTCCCTAGGTTTTTAGTCCAATGCTTTAAAAAAATATCCTGAAGGACCTAGAATAGCTATTAAAGACAAAGAGCAGAGCTGGAGTACATCCACTATCAGACAGCAAGACTTGCTCTAAAGCTATAGTAATTAACAAAGTGTAATATTGGCACAAAGATGGGCCAATGAAATATCATAGAGATTCCAGAAACACCTTCACACTGAAATGGGGTCTTGATATGTGAGGATGCCACTGCATTTCAGTAGAGAATTGATGGTCTTCTCAATAAACAGTGCTGTGTCATGTGTATATATCACTGAAAATTAAAAAAAAAATTTTTTTTTAAAGAACCTTGACTCCTACCTCACATCAAATACAGAAATTAATTTGAGATGAACTACAGACATTGCATATGAAAGTTAAATTAATCAAGCTTTTAGAATAAAACATGGAGAGTATATTCACCTGAAATAGGTAAAGACTTCTTAACTTCCCCCTCTCTCTTTCCCTGTGTCTCTTTCTTTGATGCTGGGTGCTTTAAAATGAGAAAACAATGTTATCTGAGTTGACTAGTTAATAGATAGAATGGCAATCATTTCTATGAATTATTTCCAAAATAGTAGGTATTTTCACATTCCACTATTATAATTAATGTTTCTTTAAAATTTATGACTCTCCATCTGTCTTTTATTTATGAAATTTTAGGAATGGACTTGAGACAATAAGTGATTATTTATTAAGCTAAGACATTTCTTTACAATGAAGAGGACCACAAGATTTATAATTATTTCTATTTAATTTAAGGAAGCACTACCTGGGGCTAGGGTGGGGTCAGTACTATAATTTCATGAGTCTGTTTCTATTTTGTTTATTTTGTCCATTAGATTCAATATATAAGTGAAATAATATGACATTTGTTTTTCTTTGACTAGATTATTTCACTTAGCATAATACTCTCCAGGTCCATCCATGCTGTCACAAAGGGTAAAACTTCCTTCTTTTTTACAGTCAAATATTATTCCATTCTGTAAATGTACCACAGCATTTTTTTAATCCACTCATCCACTTGTAGGCACTTGGGCTGCTTTCAAATTTTGGCTATTGTAAATAATGCAACGGTGAACATAGGGGTGATTATATTCCTTAGAATTAGTGTTTTGGGTTTCTTTGGATATATTTCCAAAAGTAGATATATAATTAAAGAACAAGGGACAACTATAGATACCCTTTCCAGGGTTATTAGAAGTAAATATTATTCAAAAGGGGAAAAAAAGTCTGGGATCAGCTGAAGAGGAAATATCCACAAGACCTAAGTTTAACTTTCCAGCAACTCCACTTCTGGGTATGTACCCAAAAGAATAAAAAGCAGGGAGGCAAACAGATTATTTGTACACCCAGGTCCATGGCAGCGTTAGTCACAATAGCCAAAAGGTAGAAGAGACCCAGGTGTCCTTCAACATATGAAAAGATAAACAACATGTGGTATATGTACGTATGATAAATATTATTCAGCCTTAAACAGAAGAAAATTCTATCACATACTACAACACAGGTGAGGACGTTATGTTAAGTAAAAGAAGCCAGTCACCAAAGGACAAATATGTGAATTCCACTTACGTGAGGTACGTCGATTACTGAAATTCTAAGAGACAGAAAGTAGGATACTCATTGTCAGGGGGTGTGGGTGGGGGGAATAGGGAGTTAGTGCTCGATGGGTACAGAGCTTTGGTTTGCAAGATGAAAAATTTCTGAGGATGGATGGTAGTGATGGTTGTGCGACAGTGTCACCATACTCAATGCCACACACTCTATACTTAAAAGTGGTTAAATGATAAATGTTATGTTATATATATTTTACTACCATAAAATGTGCTTAGCTCAGTATCTTGTCATATAAGAGATCCAACATTTTTCTTAACTAATGGAAGAGAAAACAGGGGTGAGACAGAGCTGTGATCTACCGCCTTTGAAAGGAAGGATGATAATTTTTTAGGGTTTGCTTCCTATTTTCATTTAAGTTAGCTAGGCCCAGAGTTGTTTTTACTGCATTTTTCCTCCAGATTTTAGGAATATTGTCAGCACCTTTGAAATCTGTTTCCACAGATCATGGTAAGTCTTATTATCTCATTGTATTAGTCAGGGCTCCTCATTAATATAGGAAACTGTTCCGTAAAGACCTGTCTCATTTGATAATGGTCCCTGAATCCCCGGAGTTATGGCAGGGATTTTATTTTGTAATAAACTCCATGAGGACTGTCCAAACAGCTGTGAAGGCAAGAGAGAGCTACAAGGGACTGATAATTTTTACAGTAGCAAGAAGCCAAAGCTGACAAAATGAACCTTTTGTGCTTTTCACTGGTAAGTTTCTTCACATGCACTGTTTATACTCTCATTTTTATCTTATTGTGTCAACTAAAAGGATGAAATTAGGGTATTCCCTAAACTTCCTATGAGGTAATATTAATACATTTACAGTCTGGTAAGAAAAGCCATGTCAGAAAGAGGAGAGAGGATGTTTTCATTAAAGCATATAAGCCAACACTATTCAGAAGCAAGTAATTTACAAAATGTGTATACATATTTATCTACAACAATTACTAGTTGCTTAACATTTTTTGCTGAATTTGTTAAGCATGATATATAAACAGTATTTTTAAGCAAGTATTTTCTTCCCTTTATTAATAGTATGAGAAATATTTTTGCAAAATATGTTGCATTTGGGTTGTTTGCTTTGCTTTGAGACATCCTAGAAATCAAAATTTGTTCTGTATTATTTGAATAATGAATTTCATTCAACATTTGCCTGGTTAGGCTGCCGTGGAGGCACCTTCCGAGCCACACGGTACTGTAAATGGAAGGCGGATTGATCCAGTCCTGCAGGTGTGCTCATCCAAGGGTATAAGCACCTCTCGGTTCTCTTTTTATGTTATCACTTTTTTTCACTTATTATAAGTTTGTTCTTTTTTATTTATTAAATCATTTTTATTGGTATTCTATTACAGTTGTCCCAATTTTTTCCCCTTTGCCCTCCTCCGCCCATCCCAATTCCGCTCCCACAGTCAATTCCAACACTGTTGTCCATGTCCGTGGGTCATTCATACAGGTTGTTTGTCTAGTCCCTTCCCTTCTTCCCACAGTTATACCCTGTGCCCTCCCCTCTGGTCACTTTCAGTCTGTTCCATGTCACCTGAAGTAGATCAGTGAATGCTAGCAGGCAGTCATAGATCCGGAAATACTTTATAACTCTAACCTGCAATTGTGACCAACTGCCAAAGTTAAAAATGGATTTCAAAAATAATTTTATTCATTTCTGTTTATTCATTTCTGAAGAGGGCAGTATGCCTCTTCAGTGGTTTTTCAAGATGTCATGGATGATCCCTGTCATTTGGGGAAATAAAATGATTTAAGTTGATGTTCGTTTTCTTTCCAAATTGCAAATAAGATTAGCATAAGTGCTAGAGACAGTGCTGACATAGGTTGTAATACCTAAACAGGAGGAGTTTTAAGCCAAGATGAGGGATTTAATCTTAGAGCATCTTGAAAAATAAAATGCAACTGTGGGTTGTGGCAGGCAGAATCATTGGGTTTGGGTTGCCTCTATAGTCCCAATTTACAAAATAACCACCAGTGCTCAACTTTACCTTGCGCCATGTAAATCTGACTGGAGAAATCCCATTTTAGGTGATTTAAGTGGTACTATGAATTTTTTTCTAGTTAATCTAAAAGAGCTCTATGTGGTTTTATATGAAGATGCTTCCCGCAGAAATAGGCAGAGCAGTGGCAGAGGCGACTGCGTCCTGAATTCACTCTGAGCAGCGCCATAACCGATCTTCTAATGTTTCCGTAGCACAACGCGGTTTAGCCTAGCGTGGCGTGCGCCCGTAATCCTGCTGCTGAATAGTTAAAACCGTATAACGAGCATGATTGTCTTTCTCTGTAATATAGAGAAAGGAACAAATACTAAAAAAGAATTGCTTCAAAGCCATGCCTCATTGACTCAATTTGACAGTAACTCTTTTCTTTCTTTGAAAGTTACTCTTAAAAAGCTACTTGCCCAGGAACATGCTGGGTCACACTGAACCATCAAGAGCGCTGAATTATTTTGTTCAAGTATTCCAAAGTTTACGCATTAGCTAAATTAATTGCTTTAATAAGAAAATATCTACCATGTACTTGGGAAAAAATATAACCACCTTAGGTGTTATTTATTTCTTCTGTGGAGTAAATAAATAAAATTATTTAGTGTATGGGCTCCAAACCAGGGTGTTACGACACCCCACTGTGCTGTTGTGAACTGTGAAAAGGGGATGGGGTTATCTTTTCTTGTTTTTGCCAGGAATTTTGCATAATTCAAAGAATGCTTTATCTTTGTCTATATGAATGTAAAAATATGGAACACTGCATTTTAAAAAAGATTAAAAACCACTGATTTAGTGGAAAGAAAGATTTCAGAATTATGAAGTGTAGGTATATATAAATACATTGACCTTTAAATTTCTAGGATGGAGGTGATTTTAAATACTAAGCAACTCACAGGGATTACCACTAAGGAAAACCAGCGAAAGAGTTAAACATTGCCTTAGTTAAGTGTAGGGGAAAATTGTAATTCTTTTAGATGATGTGGTTTTTAAGAGAAATATAAGACAAACTCAATGAATTACCCATTTTGAACCAAGAATACTGTAAATAATCCATTAAAGGTATTAGCCAAAATAATTGCTATTATTTTAGATCTATAGACTCAAAATGGAATCTATCTTTCAAAAGGGAGATAGGAATATCCTTTTATGTATATCATTTTGACTCCAGAATTTTCCTTAGAGTTTTACATTGTGATAAGGCTTTTAGAAAGCTTGTTCATTAGAAGCAAGATGATTTCCATGTTGAGCTCATCATATAGTTATTGAGTTTAAAGTTACCAATTACCTCTGCACCATTTCTTCAGTTATTTGAAATGCTGTCTCTGTTTTTATTTGAACTTTCTATCCTATCTCGCTGCTTTGTCTCTAACCCTTTCCTTATACCTACTCTTTTTTTAAAAATGCTTCTCAGCTGCTGTATTTTTTATTATTTAAAAAATTTTTATCATTGTGCAAGTACAGTTTTGTCCATTTTCTTCCCACCACTCCCCCCACCCTTGACCCCACCCCCCCTTGACTTTGTCCATGAGTCCTCCATATATGTCCCTTGACCACCCTTCCCCTGTTTCCCCCAGTCTTCCCCTCCCCATCTCCTCTGTTCACTGTCAGCTTGTTCTTCACTTCAATGTCTCCAGTTACATTTAACTTGCTTGTTTGTTCTGTTGATTAATCTTCATTTATAGGTGAAATCATATGGTATTTGTCTTTGACTGCCTGGCTTATTTGACTTAGCATACTGCTCTCCAGATCCATTCATGCTGTTGTGAATGGTAGGAGTTCTTTCTTTCT